>SNQN01000253.1:0-11360 GCA_008642245.1 Bassia scoparia | reverse complement strand
ARAKATAAGTGCCCAAGAAAAAAGGAGACGAAGTTATCATTATCGAAACCTAGGACATAAGGACTCATCAATCATCATGCATAAAGAATSAATCATACCGTGGGGAGCGAATCTTGGATGGTTGAGCTTTGTCCACTATTTACAATATCTTGGTTTAGTCGGTCCACCTTCTGCTTTAGCTCCTCTATATATTTGGATGCGTCAACGATGATTTCAGTATCATCTTCCTGGAAAATCATATCGACCATTTGAGCATACAAATATTATAAGGTCTTAAAAGAAAGCATGTAATGGTGAAACTAGCTAAGGGGAAATTCAAGATCGAGTAGACACAAGACAGAGAGGATGTAATTAGTAATTACTGCATGAGAGTTAGTGATGGAGCGAAGTAGTTGCAGCTTCTCATGCAGTGCTGCAGCCCTTTTGTGCTCCCTGGAAACCATTGACTCACTCCTTTTTTATCTGATCTGATCCGATCTAATCTCTCTCTGTCTCCCACTCTTTCTCACTTTCTCTCTCTAAATCACTCTTCTCTTCTGAGTCTAAAGCTGCTTCTCCCTTTTTCTCTTATGCAAGCTGCTGTTGGGAGGCTATTTTAAAAGAAAATGGGGGATGTGCTCTCATATCAATATGATTATATGAATATATGATCATCCCTTGTTTGCTTCCCAAACGACTACCCCAGTTTCATCACATCAAAAATTTTAAAAATACATACTACTGTGAATTTACAACAATGCCCCTTTTCCCATGTAAAACAAAGATTTGACACTACTTGSTGAAGGGAGAATAATATCCACGACTTTATAATAAAATTTTGAAAATCTAAGAGTAGAGAAAAAAAATTATATTAGAACTAATAGGATTTTTAATTAAATAATGAGATGACAAAACCCCTTCATTATTTTGTACATAAGAAACAAAGAGACAAAGCATGAATGATACAGTAAAAACCTAGTAAGTGCAACACAAAATGCTCAAATTGGCAGTTTTATCCAAAATATAAGGTAAAACTTTCATACAAATTCGAGAAGATAATATTTTGAAAAACATCAGAACAAGAGAAAAAACTAGTCTTAGATGCTAAGCCATGAGTGCAATTGTCAAGTTGCACATGTATTGTAATGCGATTATTAATAATATCATTACTGTACTATACTAATTATTCATCTCCCAAAGAATGAGGATCCTAGCTGAATCCATGAATCCCAATCCGAAGGTTAAATAACTAATAATGAATTGAAGTTCTAAACATCATTTTCATATTGTCATTGTCACTGCCCACCGCCATAACAGCGTTGTTTTAACGTTAATATATATAACAAGGAAGACAACTTGAACACTTAAAACTTTTGAGAAACAAATGCTCATCCTTTTCATCCCAAAATGAAGCTTCTGTTTTTACTGATGATTAGTAAATGAACTACTTTCCTTTCCAAGCTATACTGGCATAATCTCCGTTGTACAAATCCACTTAATACAAGCATTACACATTAATAACACACAATTATAGCACGAAATCCAAATATTTTGATGTTGCTTCATTATCCTCAAAATTCTATTAATGGTAGTGTCCATTTTAATTGAGGTCAGTAATATGCACTGATGTCCTGTTCTTTTCCTTACAAAAAAAAAAAAAAAAAAAAAAAACTCTATGATTTCCACTGTAATGGAAAATCAACTTAATCACTACATTTTCTACATTTCTTAATTATTATTGTAAACTGAAAATAGTCGATATGCATTGTCTGATCAAGTGTCAATTATAACCAGCCTCTCTAATATCACAAGGGAAAGATTATATAAACCCGACATTCTTCCCTACTTATTAAGACCGATGAAACATACAGGCTAAGGATCAATAGTCAATTGCAAACAACCTCACTATAAATGTTGACAATAGCAACTACAAACCATGTTCTATTTCTCTATTGACACTAATAAAACATGATTAATGAGAATGCCATTATTATCCAACCGATTTTACCTTATAAAGTACAACCAAGGGTATAGATTTGCTCATTTAAAAGTTTAGTTGAGAAAATGAGGTTAACAATGGTTTTGGTCAAATCTTACAAAATATACAAACCGGTTGTACATAGTAACGTAAAGGGTGGTAGACGTGAACATATATTTTAACGTGACCCTAACTAGTAATACTAAAAACGGTTAGAATTGTAAACTGAAGACAGTAGGAGATTGATGATATACTTCGTATAAAATTATTGGAGAAAGAAGTAATGTTGGATTACATAGATAAGCAAATGGGGGGGAGAAAGATAAAAGAGGGAATCAAAGACTCGTGATCAATAGAGGGGGAGGGGGGGTGTTTGGCACTGATGAGCCATAGAAAGCAGCGAAGGAAACGTCAAAATGGGATGTTTAGTTTGTGAATTTAGAATGGCTCCAAACATTCCTCACGGGGGTCTTCTTTTGGTTGATTGAGTACTATCTATCTCACCCCCCCTTTCTCTCCTTCCCTCTCTATCTAGCTCTAACTAGACATCATCACTTTGTCTTCTCTCCACACGTGCCTTTCTAACCCACCACTGCCACAAACCTCAACTTCTCATCTAATCATATTAATTCTTGTTCAGGGCAAAATAATACAGCTTGCTTGCCTAATCTTTTTGCAGGACCATGTAATATATAATAATATAGTAATAGTGATTACCTTAGTACTACAAATTTTAAGTGATTATCTTAGCCTCATGCAACATTGTAACGTTTTCCAATTTAATTGGACTATTAGTTTCTCTCTCTCTCTCTCTCCTCATCAAGAGCTTATTTTGACATTTTTTTTTTAAATTTAGGCACCCCATCTCATCTCACATGAATAGTAGTAAAATGAAGTGCGGAAACCACTCTCTTCTCGTCATATATGTTCCTTATCTCACCTCATTTCATCCCCCCACGTTACCAAGATCCCTTGAAATACGTGTCACTCTCCTATGTATGATCTTTCAATAATAATGAAACAACTACGGTAATCTTTAATCTTTATTTATCAGTTACCAAGACTAAAGAGGGTTTCAAATTTCAAATATGCAAAGCAACGATATTTCTTTCTAGTCAAAACGTAACTAACTAGTTGATACGAGCTAAGATTGATGGGGATAATCCCATTAGAACTATAACTATTTACATTAATAAATATTTAATCAAATTAGTCTTTAGTATAGTTGAGGTAATCATCTTTTACTTGAATGAAAACTCAACCAATCTTCCAATCGATCTTTTCTAGTAATCTTTTCTTTTCTTCAGATCATAAATACGGAGTACTTCAATCTAAATCAGGAACAAGTTCAAGTATAGCATATCAAGTTCAAATTAAGCTACTTATTGAAAGGTCACTAAATTGGATTCTATCATCCTAGGTAGCTAGGTAAGACATACATCTCAAGTAATCTTCAAGAAACACCTTAATCATATATAAGAAATATGACTTAATAATTTAACATTAAAAATGTTACTAATTATCAATATCAACTGCACCAGAAGGTTGAAGGAACAAATAACAGCTAAACAAATAATTATTATAAAAAGAGGAGACCAAACACAAAAGAAAAGTAGTATGATGATTGAAAACTCACCAATCCAAGCATATGTTCTTTGTACCCCACAAATAGACTCCATTCCCTCTCAACCAGCCTTGAGTCCATTTCTTTCCTCTCATAGCAGCTGCCAAACTTTTAAATGTGCTTTAGAATGAAATGAAATAGATAGCACCAGAAAAAAAAACCTTTTAAAAAATAAATCATAACCCACATTTTTCATCATCATCACTGTCAAAGCATGTATCCAACTTGATCTTGTCCAGTGTTATGAATGAACCATCGACATAACCCTAAGTCTCTCAGCATTTCTGAGGTCGATCATCTGACACAGTGACATAATAAAACGTAATCATTATACTAATATTACTTGATTCATGATAAATCAAGAAGTTACTCATCAAAAGTCACTAATAAATGAAGGTCAATATGAATGAAAAATCACCCTAGTCAATTTCCAAAATCATAAAAAAAAACCATTTCATCCATAATTCTGTCAATTCATCATCATGAAACAACCAAACATCCATGTAAGGAGGCACAACAAGCTAGGTTCTATATGCTCACTTAAAAGCAATTCCATTATGGTTTAGATAGCAATAGTAAACTCACAAAAACATTATGCCAAAACATATTTGCAAAGGATATGAATCGGAAAAGTTAGTTTGTACCCGAAAAATAATCCAAATTAAGCTAGGTATCAAGAAATAACAGTTTGCATATCAGAACTGCCTACAGTTCAATTCTGGTATGCAGACTTGAAAAAACTTGTTACTTCCTTCCCAGAAAATTGTCGTCTCCATATCACATGGACAAATAACGTACCCACCTATTCACATGTGTGCCATTAATCATCACAACACAACAATATACTCCATACTCATACACTGCTCTAGCCTTTGTCCCTTGCCTTCCATAAATTGCTGCCTCTCACAGTCATAGGTGACTTAGATTTTTAGTATCAGTTTCAATTCAGTTGTTCTGCAGAATCTCTTTTTCCACGATGTCAAACAAATTAACTTCAATTTGATTTACAACTTGGGGGGAAAAACTAGCTGTACCTTAGACAAATCTATTTGATGACATAAAGTTTTCACATTATCCACATTGCACCCTTCTGCTCTTCATAGTTCATACATACAATACAGCGTTTTTGACCTGAAAAAACTATTAGGGTAGTTTTTAAAAATTATATATACAAGTAATTAATAATCCATTAATATAATAATTAAAACTCAATACACCACTTAATAAATTGAGGTGCTTGAATTGATTCTCCTACGCAATATTAACAGAAAACATCATATATAGTTACTCCAAACATCATAAGATTGATTCATCGCACTGTTTTGCGGTTCGTTGCATAATTAGCAAGTAGTTCCAGTGTTTGTATCATCAATAATAGTCAAATTTTAGAAAAAAAAAATGTCATTTACCTACCATTCATTCATCATTGTTATCCCAAGAAAAAAATGTCATTTCCTACCTTCCGTTCACCATTCATATCAGAACTACATTGCTCTTAGCATTACATGTTATGTTATAAGTTATAACATGTGGCTAATCTAGTAAGGTTTGACAGCTGAGCATTACGCATATATAATCAACAACAGACTACATGTACTTGAATTTCCTTGTAGCTCCCAAATTGTGTCCTGAAATGTGACCCATGATTTCATCATTTCACGGACTTTGGACTTGAGACACTTGTAAATTGGTGGAAAAAAATCAGAGTACAATAGCAAATTGCGCAAACAGTATAATTAGAAATTTGACAAAACTCTAATTTCAATATTCGCTGAATGAGCGTGACTTGATGCTTATCATAACTATGAGGGTAAGAATACAAGGCAGCGATTTGTCTTCATACATCTGGAAACATATAAATATTCCTTCATGATTCCAATAAACTGTGATAGTTTTGTAGTTATTTCCTCTCAATTCCAATTATTTTGTTTTATAATATTATCCCAAAAACTTCAATACTAATTATTGAGTTATTTTACAGGCACATATATGACTAGCTAGTGCTAATATAAATTATATAATTATGCATTTTTTTATGTTGGTTAATAAATGTATTGCCAAAACAAAATGTATTGAGTCATCAGTGTATAGGAGAGGATACATGAATACAACTATCGGAGAAAGAAAGAATACTYCGATCGTTTCCATGATGAAACCTATTATGCATGCACAAATAAATAATAAAAAGAAAAGCATACATATAGCTCCAGACTGAAAATTCTATCATGCTTCCATTCCCACACTCCAACAACCACGGTATTCTATGTGTTCCTATCTCGAAATGTCTGAAAAACTAARCACGCGTCTTAAATTACACGRAAATGTCCTAAAATCTTTACACAAATGTCCTAAATTAAATGGGGAGCATGTACCTCATTATGCTCATAGAAACACAATGAAATGATTAGCTCTTGCCTCGGTCTATGACTCAATGTATGGGCACATTTAGGACCCATAGTTACATACTTGTAGGGGAAAAATAAGAGTGAATAGAGGTAAGAACAAATCAAGGTGGCCCGCGGGCCTCATGTCTATACAAGCCGAAGTAATGTCATGTTATGTAAATCTTCTACCAAGTTTTTAAAAACGAAACTCGTATAAAACCCGATCCAAGTGTTGGCTTGCATCATGTCTCATGACTCACTTATAATTTTTATAGTTAACATACTTTTTTTAAAAAATGACATGCACTCGTATAGCATACCAAAAACTTTAAATATTACTCACGGATGACACATGGCCCATTGGTATGCTATATAAAAGAAATGTACTAGAAGTCAAGAATTACACCACCTTAACTCAAAGTTTGTAAAGGCTCGTTTGAGGTGTGCCTAGGCGCTGAGGCACAAGGGGGTAGCGCCTTTTAGGGTCTAGGCAACACACATTCAATGAGGCACATCAAAGGTGCTCCTATTTTTTCACAAACATTTTTCTCTTTTTTTTTCCATTTTCTTTAGTGTGCCTCACTTCATTGATTAGCATTGAAGTGGCCTAAGGCGCACACAAACCTCTAAGGCCATAGAGCGCCTTGAGACTTTTTATACATTGCCTTAGTCTTCTTGGATTGGTCATGTCTCATTAGCGTGTCTCTCATGTCGTGCTATCACCAAATTTATGACAAGACTATGCTTATCTCATATCGTGGGAAACTAGCCCTCATGCGGGCATGATTCTTGCCCGATTTATTGAGCGAGGGTGGCAATTGCCTAAAGAAATGGCAACTACTATCCCAAACACTACACCATCATTGATGTTAAGTCAATATCCTCTAACACAAGYTAAATCTACCTTCATTTACTTTAGGTTAATTTCTCATTGTTCCTTAAAAAATTATATTCAATCCAATCAGTTCCTCCCCTTCAACATAACCTCTAAATATCCTTACTTTTTTACCTAATATTTTTTTCTCTAAGCATTACCCTTAATCAAAGCATGAGTGTAATATTCATGCTTACTTGAAACTTCTTATTTGATAAAGCTACAATGATATACCCTAACCAAGCATTAATATATGGTAAATGATAATGATAATATGATTAATATAGGAAATATATACTTTACCTTAATGTTAATTTATGATATTATGAAATATTTAAGTAGGTATGTATAGGCTAATCTTAAAAACTTGGTTGTAGAACAAATGAACAAATACTGGTGCATGTCATATATCAACCATAAGCAAATTTGARCAAGAGACAAAGTATTAGGTACATCGGATGCACAATAAATTTATTGTGCATCAGATTATAATAGCCCTTTTCGTTAATATAGTAACTTTTTTTATCAATATAGTGACCCTTATTTTTTATCACTATATTGATGTAAAGTGAAATGGGTCACTATATTGATAGAAAGAGTCACTATATGCTTGATGCACAATAAATTTATTGTACATCTGATGCATACAATACCATCTGTTATAACAATTGAGAAAAATGCTACAATCACAGGCCAACCAAAAGACGGACAGCACAGAAACGCAAATAATGTAGGCCGGCGGCCAACTTATATTTGCATTATCGGCCGTAGTTATTTTTACTTCAACAGTTCTAACTTCTAACGTAATAGGCCAACAGAGTTATAGACATATTACGCCAATAAAACAAGCAAAGCCCGCATTTCATTTTCTACGTACTTCACTTATTGGTTCACTACATGCCAAAGGCCAATCAGACTTCTAATTCATGTGAAAAAAACTCAACAGGATATATTATTTGCAATGAATCTAATACATACTTCCTCCGTCACRCAAAAATTATTAGGTTAATTTGATCRTTACTCGGTTAAATCTCTTCTTCAAAATACGTGAAAAGTCAACTATTGTTATTTTTGCGTGACAGGGGGAGTAGAATGAATAAATAAATAAAACATAACCAACAACAAAATATGAGATGTGGACATGTGGTGTATCTAATAATTCACTTCATCAATAGAATAGCTCTAGAAGTGATGTGATGAATTTCTAAGATATATTCATAAAAAGAAACAAAGAAGATTAAAATTGAAAATTTAGAAGTCACATTAAGTCAAATGGATCATAAATTGTAATTTATGCAATTCGAGTTTGCTACGGAGTAACAAAGTTCCTGAATCAAATCTCAACTCTTTAACTTCTATGTCTAAGTAGGAGCTTAAATTTGACTTTGATTGAACAATATCTAAACAGTATAAATCTTGAGAAGACTAGAAGTAGATAATTAAATCTAGTGAAAACAGTAGATAAATTAGACATTGATTCCTAAAACAATTTATTTCCAAATCTCCCACACAAGGTCGAATCAAGATCCTCTTCATTTCTTAGAAAAAATAGACGGTCCATTGTCTAAATCATTGGTTGATGATGTATGTTTAGAGAAATAGAGAGATTTATATTATATATATATATGCTAAATTAGGTGTCAAAATCTTAGGATAGGAAATGGAGGGGAAGAAACGGAGAGGATTCTAACTCCACAAGCTCAATCAACTCAAACTATTCGTATCTTCAAGTAAATAGTTGAAAATAACATTCATGGTCGATGCTCAAATGTTTATTTAAYTGATAAAAAATATGAACAGCCAATGTCAATTTGCATAATTCATACTTTATATGAAAAATAAATAAATCTATGAATTATTTGTTTTATGAACCCTAAAACTGAAAAAAAAAATTAAAAATGATAATTAAGGGGAGGACAAGACGTTGATTTGCGCAAGTTCCTACAAGCCTAGGTCGTGGAAAATCACTAAAAAAAAATATGCTCAAATGGCAACTCCTATTAAAAAGGAGGCAGCTGCAAAAAAGTTGGAGAATTGAGAAGATTCTTCATCAGATTTTATTACCATTGTTCACGTGTTGTACAACCAAGATTGAACAACAGCAACAACGCGTATGTAATGTAGCCATGTAGGTTGGCTACAAAGTAAAGTGGGAAAAAAAATTACTATTCAAATCCAAAATTGTCGAGATTAGCCTAGTAGTTACTAGTTAGTAAGCCACTTTGTTCTACTACTACTGCATAATAAATTAATAATAATAATAATAATAGTAAATACAATATACAACTCAGCAAGATGATGCATCAACTAAGGAAGACCATTGCTGACAGTTTGAGTCTAATGTCCTTATATATAAATGCAGATTACTTATCAAATCACAGGGCAATATAATTCCAAAAATAAAGAACACATTTGGGACCAACTTAAACAGTTAAGGCATTATTCTATTCATTAACATTTCATTCTCGTGACATGCCTGGGAAACTAATTAATTTCATAATCAGAATTCTATCATATAATTTATTTTATTTATTTATTTATTTATTTTTATAAAGTATGACAACCAAATTCAATTAATCAGTTCACATATTTATTTATAATTTATAATTTATAATTTTTGTATCCTTTGCTTAAAATGCCAGAAAAAATTACTTAGTTATATGAGGACTCTTGTGATTAGCAAGCATGGAGTCACGTGAGTAATTCTTTGGGAAAGTACATTCACATGTATTGTGTACATAAAAACAAAGGAATTAAAACTGTAAAGTTGAGGTGCAAATCCTAGTATGCTAGCTACCATCCTTGCTTTGCAACAAGCAAAGATTGACAACTTTTCATGTGTCAACAATCCACTAAAGCATGATAAATGAAATAATAGACAAATCTTTAGKATCAATTTGACCAATTAAACCCAATGGTGAACTAGTTTATGATCACCTCAATAATGAATTAGCTTTCTAACTATCAAAGGATGAGAAAGTATAAATGAATCAAAATGGCTGGGATAACAATCTCAATCAAATAATATAATAGTGAGTCTCAATGTAAAAACAATTATTTTAAAAGCTAAAAGGACAAGTGGACCTCAATGTAAAAACAAAAAACACAAGAGGAAAAAATGACAAGGATGTCTATGTAAATTGCAATGCCGTCTTGGATAAAAGGTACAAGGCTTGTTAACACCTTTGATTGGCCCCTTATCCCAACTATTTTGATTGATTTATCACACCTCATCAAAGGATTAATGAAACTCCTATGCACACTCCTTAAAAAAATAAAAATAAAAATCCTATGCACACCCCTAAAAAAAATAAAAATAAAAATCCTAGTTACAATATTGTCTAAGGTTTTCCCAATCCAATTGGAATCCAAGTATTTTGGAGTAGAAGGGTCGAAGGGGTTTGGTACTTTGGTAAGAAATCTAATACTGTATATCTCAGACGAATGGACCAGAGTTGGTAGAGATCAAACTTATGACCTTGAAATTACAAGTTGAACTCAATGCCAATTATACCAAACAACAACACAAGTGATACACAATACCTAAAAGTGATCAAAACAAGGGTCATGAGCCAATTGATATCGGTATCTAGGGCTATTGAATCATTTCTAACCGCCTTGCTCATTGCTTGTTGTATTACTCCATTAATGAAAACCTTAAACAAGAAACAAAGAAGTTAAAAATAGAGTGACACACTATTAAGACCCGAGTCTCCTTTGTTTTTTTATGATATAATAATGTGTCTACAAAGTGTGACTACGAGTTTTTTGTTGAAAGATACAATCATATGAAAATATGCAATACATTGTTAGATTCGTTTCATTCTACTATTCTATTGTATAAAACTTTTAATAACTTATACTAATTTAAAACTTATAGATATAAATCCTTAAAAACCTAAAGGTAATACATCGACACGTGTAACAAAATTGGTCAAAATATTACACCTAAAAAGAAATGTAGTATGTACTTATCAACCGTAATTATGACTCATGAGTCATATGCCAATTTTACAAGATTAACAAAATTGCTTTTTTGCAATCTAAAGAGGATCATACCATACGTCCAAAAAGACCACATACCAACGACAACTAAGTTGTTGTCTTCTTCTAAACTTCACTCCTTGTTTGGTCAATACTAGTGTGCAAGTTACATGCCTTCACAAATTTCCTCAAGTATTTACTAGAGGGCAGTAGGTTCTTACCGCTTAAATCATCATACTTCTATTCTATCTACATCCCCAAACCATGCTCAAGATTAGCTTGCTAACTTCGTTTCTCAATCGATCACACGGCATCAGGTTGATGGTACAAATAGTGCAAATAAATATGGCTGTCATTTAACTAATTCCGACAAGCAATCATATAGCCTAGCTCCAACAACTTGAGATAAAGGTGAGAATAAAGAAAGGGCCATTACAGGTTTCGATGCCTAAATCACCCAATGACAAGATTATATAGTACATAAACGGGTTCAATCATATAATGTAACAGAGACTAAGCAATCATATATATCCTTTC
>SNQN01000252.1:166546-176652 GCA_008642245.1 Bassia scoparia | reverse complement strand
AAGTCAATTTATTTGTAACCAACAAAATGATGGTTACAAATAACATGCTATTGGTAACCACTTTCTTAAATGTTGGTTACAAATATTCCCTTAATTACATTGACTTTTTGGTTTTGATGGTTACCTAAAGAACCTCATATGTAACTCTCACAACATATGTTGGTTACCTATAATGTTTTTTTTTTTGCTTTTTTATTGGATAATCAAGAGTTTACATATATTTGTACACAATTACTTATAATAGTAGACTAAAGAAAAAAACAATTATTAATAAATTGACAACTATAAATTTAATATTATATTTAATTATAAACAATATATATTACATTGTTTTATGGGAATATACATTGTAAATAATAAAAATTAACATCAAACTAATTAACTCAAGATCTGGATATTATTTAATAACAAGAGCAAAAACCAGAAAATATTATTCTCATGAATCCCGAATAATGATGTAGTAGCAACAACTCGGACAACTACACAACTGCAGCAGCAAGCCAGTAACAACAACTCAGAGAACAACCACATCAGCAACAACTCCTCAGACAACAAATAGCACCATAGCTCGCTCGCTGCAGATGCTTTCATCCATTAAAGTTCTTCACAAGCGCAGTACCTTAATGCAGTTCACAAGATCATCATTATCATCGGATGAAAGAGCAAGATTTTCAACAACCATGGAAACGAAGTACACAATTTTCTGCATAAACAAGAAGACTAGTTAGAAAGAGAATAAAAACAGAAATGCACATCCAAAATGAAACTTAATGTAGCAATGGGGCAAGCCATACAACAGAGTATTTGTTGTGATACTTGATTGGCAGAACCAGACAATATATACATCATCTTTTTAAGAAATAAATTGAATAAGAGTAGAGTGTACCTTCTTCATTGAAAATGAAACTAATATCCCATTCACTAGCTAAGATTTGGTTGAAGATCAAATTAAATTTCAATTATTTGATTATTATAATACAAGTTTCTTTCTACACTACGTTTCCTAAATTATACATATTCCTTTATGGACTTGCTTAGACCCAATCATCCAATTCTCATGGAACAAAGACTGTTTCCAAAGTCTTGTATCTAAGGCAAGCATAAAATCATGGTATCTCATAGACATATATAGTCTTAGTGATCTGCAGTTTTGCTGCTCATTAATATTGATCAATTAATATTTATGACTTTTTGTGAGGGGAAGACGAGTGCCAAAATTATTTAAAGAGTACGAAAATCACATTATCACCGGTCCAAAGTGATGTAACCAAATATGTACAACAAAGTAACTAAGAAAGTATGAATTAGTGGAAAAAATATTATATTTTTCAAAATGAAAAATTACATTGGAGAGGAGAAACCTAACACCAACATGCTTGTTATCCCAACCAAAAGTGTTATCTTCCTCACTAGCACCTAGAACTTGACCATTTCTTTGAATGTAATTTAGGTACATTAGGTTCCTTGTTGCTCTGTTTACCCTAGAATAAGCATGGTCAGTCCTCCTAAAAACCATAGAAGCAGCAGCAGTCTTAGCAGCAACTTCAGTTCCTGGTGTGTTCCTATCAACCTTAATTACAGTCCTTGGTGTGTCCATATCCTCCAGCCTTACCCAACAAGCGTGGTCCTTTTGGGCATCTCCCACCTATTACATGTTCCGACAGACTCGTTATTGTTTTTTGTTTTCAGTTTGTTTAACCAAAATGATACCGAACGAGCCCAAGTTAGTAGTCATATGAGAAATGTGGGGTGAATTACCTGAACATAGATGGTGTCAGGATGTTGGGTTGCTTTGAGGAGATAGTCAGGCCCCCAACGAACGACCTATTTGGCATGTTGGAGTTCTTCTTTCATGAGCCCACCAAATTTAATCACACTCCATGATAGCATTGTGGTTGTGAATGCCATTGGAAACCCAAATTTCACATTGTCACCTGCATCATAWTACCCTTCTACCAAATCATGGTAATTGCATGCCACATTTCTCAAATAGTTCTCAACATTCTCAGGACTGAAGCTGACCCAACTATTCAATCACAAAAAAAATACTATCCTGTAAACTAATACCTCAGGTCCAGCGTCGTTGAGCTCCTCATAGCCCCTTTCAATGATTGTCCTCACAGAAGAATCAAGAGCAATATCCAAGAATATCATATCCTTTAGCCGATTCTGAGGCTTGAACAACAGTTTATCTTACATTATCTCACAAAATGACATTACTTAGACCAATTGAAACCTTAATATCCGAATACCAATCGAAAAATCATATACTAGACGACACTCATCACTAATCCTGGGATCAAAAGAACTAAAATCAGATGCACAGCCAAATCATAACATTTGACATTACAATACAAAGATTCTTAACATTTGAAATTTCACATAGAATTATATTAATCAGACCATTGTTCATGTTGCATAGCGAAACCTTAACATCCGAAAAATCAATATAAACTCCCAACAGAACACAGGAATCGAAAGAAACAAAAACGAACAGAGATCTGATTACCAATACACAAAGCCAAGTGAACAATTAKCAAACAATAAATAAACAATAAATCGCTGCTAAAGAAAATATAACATCTTCTATACTAATCTCTTAACGCAATAACATACCAGTAGCAAGAGTTCAGAGTAAAGTAATATACTACTATTGAACTGAAACAAAAAACCTAAAAAATCAAGATTGAAGAAGAGAAATTGTTTGACCTGATAAATAAGAGGTCTGGAAATAGCGTTGATCGTGGGAGCATGAGCATTTTCTTTCGCCAAATGCCGCATTCGAAGAGCTTTCAAAGCATGCTTAATTGCTGTAATTGCAACTCTTCATTCAACCTGCTTCAGTGATTTCAAACTCATCAATTCATTCATGAAATTCATCCGAAAAAACCCAAAAACTGGAATTAAGTACTAAGAAACACTGCAATTTCAAAACATTCAAGTGACCGAAAGAAACACGATCTACTTACATTTTTTTCAACGCCGTATAAATCTTCTCCTTCATTCACTTCGTTTTTCAATCAAAAATTCCTTTAATTGCGTGATTTCAGCAGCACGCGAAAAATCTTACGATTACGATGGATTTCAACAACAAAAAATGCTTAAACAAATCAATGAATTCATCTAAAATGAGGGAGACAAAATCGAAATTTAAACGCAAAGCAAAATCCATGATTCCGACTCAAAATTGCCAAATTTGAATATCAAACTCAATAAAAGACACATAGATTACTCAAAATCGCACAAATTACAAAACTGGATGAAATTTCGGCGGTGGTGAGAAAGCCATGGTGGCGGTGGAGATGGCAGCAGGTGTGCAACACATCAGCGGTCTCGTGGTGTTTGAGAATGAAAGAGAATTTGAGGGGGTGCAAGGTCGGGTTGCGGTGCGACGATACAGCGATGCGGCAGGGACGAGGCATGGTTGGTGGTGTCTAGTGGGTTATGCTGTGAGAGTGTAGGAGTGACAGAGAAGATGAGAAATAATCGAGCGAGTATTAAACTGAATGAAGTATCCACCTACAGTTTGCATCTTGCAAGTTGTGACTTTTGTTTTTGTATTTTTAAAATTAAATAAAATAAAACTTTTTTTTACCAATTACTTGTAACCAACAAAATATTATTAGTTACAAATATAAGTTGTTGTCTATCTTATACTCATTATAAGTAACTAACATTTTTTTTGTAAGTTACTTTTAATTTTAGTTGTAACTATAAAAAATGTGTTGTCTCAAGATAATGGTTGGACTCGATCCGTGGCATAACGCATAGACCAATACCTGATTGACAGATGGAGACTGATTGGCTTTCATTTTATTTATGTTTGTTTATTTTATTTTTAGGCATCATTTAATTTGATAAAGCAAAACATTATTTTACAAATCATTAGCTTGTTAATGAAAAACTAGGGTAATTTTTACAAATCATTTGTAAGTGACTAGGTAATTTTTGCCAAAGTATAACAATTTGGCTTAGTTAGTCAAATTGAAAGAAAAATAGTTCGATCAAATAACCGATGTAGTCTAACTAATTGTTGAACTGAAAGATAACTAACTCAATTTACATTAATTTATTGAATATTTATTATTTAACAGTCGTCATAGTTAAATGTACACTGCTACATTAAAACTATAATGCGACACCAAAAACTATTGCAAAAGGGTAGTAAAATTGTTGCAAATACAATAATGTAACACTTTACTCAAGCGTTGCATTTTCTTGCGTTGCATTTGATCAAATGCAACGGTTTTTCTGCCTATTGCAACACTTCTTGGTAAAAATATAAAAGTGTTGCATTAGGTGTTAATGCAACGACTTAGCAAACCTAATGCAACAGCTTTTGAACTTTCCAAAAGCTGTTGCATTAGATGTAATGCAATTTTTGATTAGAGTTAATGAAACATTTGAAACACTTTCAAAGGTGTTGCATTTGACATTATACACACCTAATGCAACATTACTTTTAAATATTGTATGGTATCTAATGCAACACATTATTTTCATTTTTAGGGTATCTAATGCAACARTTTTTACAATGAGTTTGATTTATTTTTATTGCTATAATTAATATACTAATAGTAAAAATTATTATTATTATTATTAACTAATGTTGAAAAGAAATTCAAATCATGAAAAAAAAGAATATTTTAAATTAATGAGCTAATATATTATATATATAAAAGATAGATTCAATGTTGACATACGAGTAGTTGATATATATATATATATATATATATATATATATTATATATATATATATATATATATATTATATAATATATATTATATATATATATATATATATATATAGTAACGCCCGTATTGTTTAAGATAGACGATAGATAAGATTGAGCATTGTCCATAGCTCTACTAGGAAAATTTGTAAAATGATCGAAGAGGCTTCAACCAAAATCTATTATCAAATACATTGATATTCAAAATATACGATTATATATAAACTAACTACGATAAATCATCACCAATATATGTGCATAAACTAGTCGGATTGTCAAAAGTCCTTCATCTTCCATAAGCCGATCATGGCCACATGCTCCATTGTTCAATCGATTGAGTTCATCTGTTTCCTATAACATTAGTAACAACAAAAAAGGAGTTATATTACAACCAAAATAATTTTCAACTGAGAAAGTACATGCATAGTCATCATGCAAATCAATTTCAACCATGAAGAAATGACAGAAAACAAAACTAAAACACCTCTAAATAGAAGCAAAAACTTGCAACAAAACATTATGATGCGTATTCATAGCATCAATATAATTATTTAGTATTATTTTATTTATTTTGTTGAGTCGTCTATTAATCCGCGAGATTGAGATACGTCAGCCAAAAGCTACGCGTGATTGATAGAATTAGGAGTTTGTTAGGTAGTTAAGATATATCTTGATATTAGATTAAATATTTTAGTTTGTTAGGATAATTCTAGTTTGTTAGAGTAGTTAAGATATTTTAGTTTGTTAGGATAAATTAGTTATTTCATAGATATATTTAGTTGTTACGTGGATATGATTTAATATCCATCCTAGGTAGTTTATTTCAGATTTGTTTGTACTATAAATATGGGATGAATCAGTTAATAAAATTAAGTTTTGTGTTTTGAGTTAATCAAGTAGCGTTGCTATTGTGGTGCGTCCACTTCTCATAAGGTTGAGGCCGAGTGAAACCCTTTGTAGTTGAGGCTATCAAGGTTTTTATCCAACAGTTTTTATTAGTTATCAATTAAATCTTCCACAATAAAATAATTAGAAACCTCACTAGTGTTTGCCGATAGTTTGTTGATAAATTATCTCACGCAACCACATCACATTATATAGCCTTTTATTCTCATATATAAAACCAACCATATAAGCAACACAATGCTACAAAACACTCATTTAAGCTGCGGGCAAATCAAGTTCACAATGCAGTCTGGACATAAAATTAGCATTTATATTGCCATAAGATCTTATACAACCAATCATATAGCCAACATAATGCAACAAAACACTCCCTCAAACTACAAATCAGGTTTACTGTAATAAAAGGGCTCTATTTACTTGATATGTTCGGGATGCCTTTGATATCTTGTAAGAAAAGGAGAAAAAAGTTGTCATACTAAGGCCATCCTCAATTGAACATTAAACCACTTACTGAAATACAAACCCACAAAAACAGCAGCATAAATCCAGAAAAAAGCAGTAAAACAGCCCCATTAAAGCTGTAAAAACAACAAAACATAGTCTTGTAAAACCCATAGAAATAGCATCATAGCAGCCCTGTTATACTTGTTAAAATAGCCCATAAAAGCCATATATATAACAGGAAAATCAGTCATTACTCATTGATATCCATCTCATTTCACTCCAAAAAAACTCATTTCATTAAGAACACATTTATATCTAAGTGAAACCCCAAAATCACAAATTAACCATGACATCCACTCTAACTTTCTTTAGCTTCATATATATATGACAACTACTGAAACTTTTATAAGTATCGTATAAGACTAGAACTTTCTTAAGCTTCATGCCATAAACAAGGTACAAGATATATATGGAACTTACGCGCTAGATCAAGATACAATTCATGCCATAGATAATGATCTCTTAACTTATTACATTGTTTGAAAATGGTTGCATTGAATCAAAAGCACCAGGTTCAGACTAACTAATGCAAAAGATTATTAACTAAACCAAGAAGTATCATATAAATTGAAATTTTGATAGAAACTAACCTAATTCCCAAATCGATAAAGAAATGAAAATCCCAAATTGAATTTGCTTCAACATCTCAAATTATTGATGAAACAACAAAGAAATTGAAATACCTGCTACAAAAGATGGAAAATTGGGTAGATAAATGACAATCGAGACAAGGGCAACAATGGCATTTCAATTTGATGAATATTAGATGGAAATTTTGCTGATTTTTTAATGAAAACCTAATTCGTATAAACTTGATGGAAGTGATTTAATGTTTGAATCAAGTTGAGGATTGAAGAGTCGAGAATATGTGGCTGATTTTTTTGGTTTGAAAAGTTTTGAACGAATGAAGTACGGAGTAAGTGAAATAAATTTGGAGGGTTTTTGAAATTATTGGAAGAGGAAATTTTTGCGGTCCAATGAAAATGCGTTGGTGAAAGTTTTGACTACTAAGTGTTGCATTAGATACCTAATGCAACTAATGCAACAGTTTTTTAAAAACGTTGCTAAATAGTGTTGCAATAGAACAAAATGTTGCAAAAGAGTGTTGCAATTAACTATTACAATACATTAAGCCGTTGCAAATAAGTGTTGCAATATACTTACATGTTGCATATAACCATTGCATAATCTAAAAGTGTTGCAAATAAGTGGTACATTTTCCTTTTAATGTAGTAGTGTTATAAAAGTATTATTATTTTTTCATGAGATGAAACATTTTGCTAAGCAACTTCAAAGTCAGTTATGGGACTCCTTAGTGGTTGAGGTTGAACTGTGTTTGAAATTTGCAACAAGGACAAGGCATTGCACTCCAATTAAGTTATAAGTTACGACACTGGACCAGAAGGTTCAGGTTTAGGTTCAGGCTCACTAGTTTCAGGCCCTTGGAGTTCATCAGCGTAAATTTTCTGACAAAATGGGGTGGTTCATATAGAAGATGTCTGTTATTGTCGTTGAATAAAGTGAGTCCTTGCTGAGCTAAACAATATACCAATCGATTTGAGTCCCTCCCTTGGAATTGAATTTGAGATTTTATGAGTTGTTCCTTCAATTCCCTACACCGCCAAACGACATCGATTATGTTGTTTGACATACGGGGGAAGTAAGGGAACCCATCATTCATCATGATAACTGCCTCCTTGCAAGCAGAGTTGATATAGCACTGCTGCCATCGTTTTTGTTTAGCCATCGCAAGTCCTTGTTCAATTGCCAATAATTGAGCCACCAAAACAGACCCTTCTTTCACCCTTTGGATCAGTCCTAGCTCCCACTGGCCTGCACTGTTCCTTGCAACTCCTGCAATGACACAATCAGATTCAGCACTATTTTTGCTCTAAGAAGCATCCACATTCAGTTTTATAACTCCCGAAGAGGGTGGTGACCAAGCTTGACGACCATGCAACCCTGCAGATACTGCTGCATGTTGATTGGAAGTTGTTGCAACATCATTCCCTTGATTGTTTGCCGTCCTTCCTGAACCATCTCTGCTGCTATATTGTGATCTTCCTATTTGCAACGGCGGTCCTCCCATAGCAGCAGGATTGTTGCAATTAGCCAGTGGAATAAAACTATTCTCATTGTTTTGAATCATTGGAGTATAAAAAGTAGGGCAGTAAATGATGTAATCGCAAATATAGTTAGTTAATTTTAGTCGCTTAGTTGTTAGAATTTGGCGGGAAAATCTGTAAGACAAGTTAGTTAGGTTAGTTGTCTGTAACTACCTGATCCTAGTTGTTAATTTGATTGTCTCTCTCTTCTCTTTCTCTTTCTCTTTCTCTTTCTCTCTTCCTCTCTTATTCTCTTCTATCCTCTGTTTCTAGCTCATTGGCACTTATTACTGCTTTCTGCCTGCATCAATGGTATCAGAGCCATCGACCTGCTTCACCTGTGTCATGGTGATCCGCCATTGTTAAACCTTCTTCTTCTTCTTCCTCTTGCACCCTACTTGTTTAACAAAATGTCAGACTAAAACTATACCCATTTTTCTTCTGCTTTCTTTCTTTCTTGTTCTTGTGCATCTAGGTGTATTCGTTGGAATTCAGTCTGGCACCTTTGACTAAAGCTATTACAAGGAGATTTCAAGACATGGAAGAGCAAGTTAGAGCACCGGAAGCTCGATTGGATGATCAGGCCACTCATATGGAACAACTACTGCAATTTGTAAAGACCCGTCTTATTACAAGTGCATTGGCGGAAACAATACACTAGGTTAGGTCTCAAAGATGCGGAAAATTTATAAACTTCAAAAACAAAATTAAATAAAAGTTATTACAATTCAATCCAGGGAGCAACATCTCCCAACAACTTAAACAATTCAAATGGCTAAAACCAAATTACGAAATATAAAGGGGGGGGGGGGGGTAGTCCTAAAGTCTCTCAATAGCTTCTTTCCCTAGCAGCTCCAAAACATATCACTCCTCACCTGCATCATCTAAAACCACAAAAATTTGCCACTTAGTAGCCAGTAACTAGACAATCCTTAACACACATGTTCAAACTTAAACAAAGAATCTACGAAAGGGTTAAATAAAAGGAATTCAATTCGTAGACCACAAAGCTTCCAAAATATAATAGTCAACACAAGATTAAACCAAGTCAATTAAAAACCAAATAAATCCACAATAAGTTAAACTAGTGAAAATTAAACAAGTTACATAAATTTTCAAGTTGTAATTGGAACAGACGCAGTGAACAAATTCGCGGCTCACTAAGCCTAGATATAGTCAGGGAGAACCTTGGGTCAACCACAATGATAACCCTGTCTAAGAATGGCCAATCTCTCTCATTTTCCGAAGATCCAGCATAATGAGAACGACAACTAACTCTTCTACTATAATTGTGTTGTCTAATCGAAGGAACCAATATGGACTTACCCAACGATTTCCAATTATCAACAAAACAAAACCATCAAGGATCAATTCCAAAAACCAAATCAAATTCAATGTTTTCAAGGTACCACTATGGACTTACCCTTAAGAACCCAAAGGCCACAATGACCACTTCCAAAATAAGTTCCACAATTCCGTGAAGTAGATTAAAACCAAATTAAGGTCAAAATAAAATTCAAAAGCCAAGGTCGAAATCAAGTTTCAAAGATCAAAGTTCACCATTCAAACCTTTGACAAAACAATTGAGAAAATAATTTAAATCAAAATACACATAGAAAACAAAATAAATTATTTCATAATCCGTGTAATTAAGCATGAGACTAAATTAGTAAGTAAACACAAAAATATTAGTGTAAAAGCCACAAGACAACAACTAAAAATTACATTGATAAAGGAACCTAGTTTAAACCATTATTAACCATTAATTCTCCAAAATTAAGCCAAAATTCATCAATAAAATTAATATATAAATAAATATAAAATAGGTACTGTTCTAATTTATTTAAAATTGTTTTAA
>SNQN01000252.1:155716-166164 GCA_008642245.1 Bassia scoparia | reverse complement strand
ACAACAGAGAGGACCTCATCACTACACACTACCACACTTCTTCTTCACGAAAGAACTGGAGCACACCAGGGAGACACTCGCCCTTATGAGCCTTTCTCACAGCCCCTCTTCGCAAATGAGTTTCACTTTAGCCATTCTCCAAGCCCAACCAACACAACCGGCGCGAGGGCCGTGCCCATTCCGGCAACAGCGGGCCCTTGGATCGGAGGGATACACTTGGAACCAACTTCATCCACATTCACATCCTCTTTCGGGAGGGATTCCGACCACACTCCTATTCAGGAACACAACACTAACGAACGTCTCTAACAACAAGGATGTTTCCGACGCATTAACCACCCTCCTCGGCCAGACTATCAGCCCTTAACCATTTGCACAAGAAACACTTCGCTCCTTCAATCTCATTATTCACGCACTCTACTCATAGCAGCAGACCGATCTTCCACCCCACGACTTTGCCTTGATGTTACGAAAAATACCCCGCAACACATCGGCTTCTTTTGGTTCCTCCAAACCACCCCCCCACACCCATCCTCTCTCACGCACACGTACCGACAACAGCACGATGATCCCACTCTCAACACAGTCCATCGCGGAACGATTACCATCCCGACCCCTAACTCCCATAGGGAACCCCTCTTGACGATTTAGCGGCTCCATCATCCACTTCATCAATGACAGGCCACATTTCGGAACCGCCGGAATAAACAGAAATATTCTCCTGTTAGGAGGGAAGATCAAGATTGACAGACACGAGAAGGCGGGCAACCTTGGCTTTCATAACGGAACGAAGACGACACGAACAGAACAGTAGCCCAGTATCATCATACAACATAGCAGGAATAGAATTCACAAGAATCCAGTCGGCAATAAATTTAGCATCTGATCATCCTCATCCGGCATATTATAACCTGTGCGGGGAGGCACAGCTACATGAACCTTGCCTTGCTTGCATTAGGATTTTTAGCGGACCAAGGCGTCAAGAACAGATGACCCCACCTTCGCAAGTGGACGCACCTTAACAACACCGGAACCTAACAGTTTTTGCCATGCGTCGGCCCATATACTCTGACACTTACAAGCCTTCCCCTTATTCGATCAAGACACCAGAGTGCTTCCTTCTCTGCCAGGGTATAACTTGGGTCTTTCTTTTGAAAGATTTGCCAGAAGAAGATGAGCGGAAAGACTTTGGTTGTGAGAGCTCGATTAGCAGCTTCCTCATCTTGAATCCCGGGCATCAGGACTCCCACAAGGGCAACTCATAAGAGCCTCTGAAGAAGCAGACCAGAAACCATCACCTATAACCCAATCAGGGGTCCAACTCCTTATATACCCAGCCGACTTACCAGCTTCGGTAGGGAACCATTAAGCTGCAAACGGGACCCTCAATGAACTTGCAGTATAGCTTGCCACTGACCTAGAGCTGTACCAGAGAAGGAACTCTTCCCTTTTTAAGCCACTCAAGCTCATCAAGGGGGCGGAAAAAATACAACTAGGTTAGGTTAAAGATGCGTAAAATTAATCAAACTTCAAAAACATAAAATAAAAGCTATTACAACTTCATCCAGGGAGCAACATCTCCCACAACTTAAACAATTCAAATGGCTAAACACCAAATTACGAAATATAAAGGGGGGGGGGGGGGTGTCCTAAAGTCTCTCAATAGCTCTTTCCCCAGCAGCTCAAAACATATCACTCCTCACCTGCATCATCTAAACCACAAATTTGCCACTTAGTAGCCAGTAACTAGACATCCTTAACACACATGTTCAAACTTAAACAAAGAATCTACGAAAGGGATAAAAGGAATTCAATTCGTAGACCACAAAGCTTCCAAAAATTAATAGTCAACAACAAGATTAAACCAAGTCAATTAAAACCAAAATAAATCCACAATAAGTTAACCTAGTGAAATTAAACAAGTTACATAATTTTCAAGTTGTAATTGGAACAGACGCAGTGAACAATTCGCGGCTCCACTAAGCCTAGATAAGTCAGGGAGAACCGGGTCAACACAAATGATAACCCTGTCTAAGAATGGCCAATCTCTCTATCTTTCCGAAGATCCAGCATAATGAGAACGACAACTAATCTCTTCTACTATAATGTGTGTTGCAATCGAAGGAACCATTGGACTTACCCAACGCTTTCCAATTTAACAAAACAAAACCATCAGGACAATTCCAAAAACCAAATCAAACAAAACCAATATCAATCAGTTCTGGTACCACTATGGACTTACCTTAAGAACCAAAGGCCACAATGACCACTTCCAATAAAGTTCAATTCCGTGAAGTAGATTAAAACCAAATAGGTCAAAAAAATTCAAAAGCCAAGGTCAAATCAAGTTTCACAGATCAAAGTTCACACTTCAAACTTTGTGCAAAACAATTGAGAAAATAATTAAATCAAAATACCATAGAAAACAAAATAATTTTTCATAATCCTGTAATTAAGCATGAGACTAAAATTAAGTTACCACAAAAATATTAGTTTAAAAGCCTCAAAGACAACACTAAAGAGTACAATTGTTGGAACCCTGAAGGTTTTATGAAACTCAAGAGGGGGGTGATTGAGTATTTCGTTCTATTAACAATTTCTTCGTTTTCGGACTTAGTAAGAGGAACCAATTGGGTTGGTTCTGTAAGCAAGCGAACTATAAACAAATATAAAGGACACACACAAGTTTAACGAGGTTCACGAACTCTGGGCTAACGCACCTCCTGCCAATGTTTTTTATTAATCTCCGAATCAAAGAACACACTCCATCTGTTTTTTCTACTCGGGCACCGCACCCCCACTCAACTCTGAATGTGCACTCGACCACACTCGTAAGCCCAACTTGTGTTTGAACTCCAAACACTCCAACAGGCCTTCACCCCTCTGTTGAATGCCTTCACAATCACTTTTCTCATGTTTTAATCACGTCTAACAAACTATAAAAGAGAAGTTTATAATGCTCGACTAATGCCTCTTGTGTGTACTCAAAGTAGGGTTCTTATGCTTTTCGTGTTTTCTCTCAAAGTAAGCTCTTTCATCCGTGGAGAGATGTATAAGAATTAGAAGTATAGATAAGTTATATCACTTGTTGACCTTAACCCTAGTTTCCTTAAATATCTCTACTTGCCGAGCCAAGGCTAGATGGATTTAATGAAGTATATTAATCCTTGTTCGATTTGATCATAAGGATAGAATCGAACAGATCGCATACTCCTAGGTTTAGGACAAATATATTCTCATCTATATTTCAGCTGCAAGAGAACATATTTCAAAGTAATCTTTTACAAAATATTTAGACAAATTCTTTTTCAAACCGATGCATTTCAACTCAGGGACAGCAATTGGATCCCCAGCCTAGTTTCCCTAAACGAGCGTATGTTCATGAATTCTATTCCAATCTTGTACTAGAATTCATAACCATAACTCAACCACTATAAACAACTCAAACCATAACTATAAGTCAACTACGAGATATACATGATTCCTATTAAACATTTGAGAAGTATTTCCTCTATTCTCATGTAATCTTAAGAACTTTGAATCTTCCTTTGAATACTCCCATTTGAGGCACAAACTTCTTTCTTCGAGACAATCGAAAGGCTTCAACCACTTCAAGTCTTGGATCACCATTATGCATCATGTAATGGTTAACATGCAATAAAAGGTATATGACTGTTTTTCAGTATACAGTCAAGGAAACAGCTCCTACTGGTCTGCAATAAAAATAATCGAGCTTTGTGTTTATTCAGCTGTTCCCTGTATCTAACAAAGTTAGTTTCAATATATACACAATAAGTAACTTGTCTGGGAAACAGGTATCCTATAACAGCTGTGATGTGTATACAAGATGCTCAGAATCATCGAATACCATGAATTACGGACGAATTGTGATCATTTCCAAAAGGATGAGAATAACGAATGAAAATAATTCAAACTGCCGGACACAAGAATTTGGAAGACTTAACTCAAAAAGTGGAACAGCTCCAAAGAAGCAACCGCATGTAGTACTCAGTGAATTTCCGGACCAACCAAAACTCACAAGGTTTCTCTGAATTAAACAAAGAGGAATTTTTTGACAGGATAACCGATCTTTTATTAAAATATTCGGACTGCTAATAATACAAAATAGTATCTAAAACTCACCAAAGATAGTTACAGGAAAGAATCAAATCTTATCCAGAAATTATCCTAACTTTTATATTCCTTAACAATATCTAATTAAACTAACCCTAACCAAATCTAATCTACAAACTAACCCTAACGAATTCTATTAAGATATTATTCCAACTAAACAAATCAGAATATCTACCATTAATCGAATTTATCCAAAAATAAGCAAAATAATCTTAACTAAATAATTAAATCCCTAACAATATTGCAATAATAATAAAATAAAGTAATATATGATCTAATCTATCAGATCAAGCTGGTTTCCCCAAACCAACTATTTTCAACATTAGTGTCCTGTTCCTGTATTGGTTGGTCATACTCAAAACCTAAGGGCGCAACAGAACTTAATTAAACATTATTAAAACCATTAATTCACGAAAATTAGGCCAATTCATCAATAATTAATAATAAATTAAATATAAAATAGTCCTGTCTACTTATTTGAAACTGTTTTAAACATTTTGATAAATTATATTTAGAGTAAATTATTTTACCAATTTGCTAATAATTTAATAAATTGAATAACCCAACCGGAATTAATTCTAAAATTACCAAATAACTCAAAAATAATTATTAAACTTAGAAGAATGTTAAAAGTCATTTCTAAACCCTAAATAAACTATTTCGTGGCTGTTTAAAAACAGAAACAAAAAAAAAGAAGATTAAAATTCCAAAACCGATTAAATAGATTAGTAATTAGGAAATTCCATAAGACTTATTTCATTAACCAAATTAATTTAGACCATTACAAAAAGGATTAGAACGCATTTTAGTACTGAAAATAATAGGGAATATTTATTTTAGATCAATAAAACAATTTCAGAGTTATAAATTGTAAAAAACTGATTAAATGAATAAATTGTTTGAAATTCCTTTTTAATTAATTAAATTAACCAAAAATTACAAAAAATATTTTTGGACCAATCCCTACTGTTTTTAACCCATTTTAGAGCCAGAAAAACGTGAAAAAAATTTAATTATTTAATTTCAAAATTAATAAAAGTGCAGAAAAACAGTTTAAGACAATTGAGAAAACAATTTATTTGAGGCATACAATTAATTACCCATAAAAATACAATTATACCAATAATTTAAGGGATCGATTGGGAACTAAATAAAATTATTTATATAATAAAACAATCACGAAAATATGCAGAATAAATTTTACAAGTAACACCCAAATCAGAAAAAATGGGAATTTCAGAAAATTGTAAATAATTCTTGCAAGCCACAAAAATTATAACTAAATATTTCTAAATTAATTATAAATCATAACAAGTCATGGAAAATTATTATAACAAAAATACTTGAACGAAAATATATTAAAAATAATTTATCAACATAAAACCGATAAAACAACAATTCCAATTTTATTAATCCTAACATGAATTCTATGTTTAAATAAGAACAAAGTGAAGGAAAAATKTAGTTACCTTGAATTAGGAGAAAATAAACCCTTTAYAACACAAAGAAAACCTCCAAGAAAAATTCCAAGAATTGCAAAATACACCCTTGAATCGAACTTGAATAAAACCTTCAAAAATTACCCAACTAATTTTTTTCTTGTGTTTTTGTTTTGTTTTTTTTTTGAAAGGGGGCACGACTGGTATATGGAGAGGAAGGTGAGGGAGTTGTGTTTGCTAATTTCGCTTTGAGAGAGAGAAAGAATGATTTTTCTTAAAAGCTTAATTGCACAAATGAATTTAAGGTGCAATTAGCTACTTAATAAGAACAAAAACCATCTAAGAGCCTCAAAAGTAACTGACCAAGGGAGAGGAAAGGTTGGGTTGGATTTTTCTGAATTTTTGATGAGAAAAAGAAAAGATTTTAGGTGTAATCAAGATCTTATACAATTTGCCAAAAAGAATTAAATTAAAACATGACTTAACTAAGTACAAAACACTAATTAATCCAACACATCTAATTGTCACAATTCACATACATACTATTGTTGCTACTACTACTTCTGCTGCTGCTACTACTACTACTACTACTACTACTACTACTACTACTACTACTACTACTACTACTACTACTACTACTACTGCTACTGCTACTGCTACTGCTACTGCTACTGCTACTGCTACTGCTACTGCTACTGCTACTGCTACTGCTACTGCTACTGCTACTGCTACTGCTACTGCTACTGCACTGCTATCTGCTACTGCTACTGCGCTACTGCTACTGCTACTGCTTACTTCTACTGCTATGGCTACTGCTACTGTCTCACTGCTAACTTACATGGCTACTGCTACGCATGCTACTGGCTTGCACTCTGACTGCTACTGCACTGCTACTGTACTGCTTACTGCTACTGCTACTGCTGACTGCTATGCATGCAGCTATGTGTACGCATCGCTACTGCTACTGCTCTAGCTACTGCTACTGCTACGTTGCTACTGCTACTTACTGCTACTGCTACTGCTACTGCTACTGCTACTGCTACTGCTACTAGCTACTGCTACTGCTCGCTACTGCTACGCACTGGCTACTGTCTTGTCTTCACTGTATCTGCTACTGCTACTACTGCTACTGCTAGCTGCTACTGCTACTGTAACTGCTATGCTGCTACTGCTACTGCTACTCTACTGCTACTGCTACTGTGTACTGCTACTGCTACTGCTACTGCCTACTGCTTGTACTGCTACTGCTCTTGCTACGCTGCTCTATGCACTGCTAACTCTCTGACTGTTACGGTACTAATGGGTTATCCTAGGGATTCAAGAATAGACCTTCAAGGTATTGCTCCCAATGCACTTCCCTACTTTTGATGGGCAATTATTAGAAAATGGATAAAAGATGTAGTAGATGACTTTGAGTTCTGTAATGTTTCTGATGAATTGCAAAGTTAATTGGCATCCTTGCAATATGGTTGAAAAAGGCTGAGAATGGTTTCTGCATATCTATTTATGGGACATTTAGATGGGATGATTTTATCATTGATTTTATGGCTGATTTTAAAGATCGTTAAGAGATGTTCATGCTGTAGTTCTTTGAATAAATTGGAGCAAGGACATTGGAGGACTATAGATTGAATGAATTTGAGAATCTTAATTCATTGTTTTGCAAAATGGGCATGTGTTGTCTGTTATTATGAGTATGTGCTTGCTATTGTTTGTGTGTGTGGGTACTGTGTTTGGAAACCAACGCTTAAGCCCTGCGAAAGCACTAATCTTTGTCTGTATGCATGTTAATATAATAGCATTGAGGGCTCAGTTTTTAAATGATGCTGGTAGATTCTGCGAATGAGAGTACAGTATGGATCTGTGTCTAGACGCATTCGAATTACTTCCATCGTTCTTCAGAAACTAGCCAGTACTATTGCTGGTCGGTTTTTGCTTTCTAAGAACTAGCCAATACGAAGTAATTCTTTGCTGCCTAGGTTTCTTTTCATATGAATGCCTGATAATCTCTGTGCTGGCTACCAGTTAACTTTTCAGTAACATTACCCTATAATCTTTTAGCGCTCATACTAGCTATATTTATAGCGGCATCTTGTCCGCGTAATACCATTTCCTGCGTGAGAGCTAAAAAGATTGTCAGGACCTTGTTACTATAAGACCAGAAGTATGATAAAAACATAAGTGTGCTTTTAGGGAACCTCAACTATTTGTGTGGAGGATTCCTGGTGTCTGTGGGCAGAGGATGAAGGGCAAGAGTCTGAATAGGGAGCCTGAAGTGGAAGCTTTGTCCGAGGGCCTCGTATTTCAGGAATGGATCATTATGCTTTGTCTAGAGAATGTGTCACAACGTGTACAAAGTGTTTTAGTAACCATGAGAGATCTAAGGTAATTAGGATTTGTGTTCCACAACAATAGATCGGGTAGTATAACCCTTTAACAAACATTTTGTTGTATGGCATTTGTCAAGTACCCATCATACATTATCTTGAGATTCGAACGAGACGCTTATGGTCCTTGAATTATGACATTGAAATTGCATAGATTGCTATAGGTAGCTAAGGTAAATCATGTCAACCTCGGCTTATACACTATAGTATGTGACAGACTGATAAGTGCTCAGTCGAGCGTCTTCTTTAATATTGCTGTAGATTCATTGAAGATGTTGTCTCAACAAGTTTGAATGGGTTGATGAATAAATGGATAACAGATATTCTCTTGTCTCTTTGAAAGCTTGTGATTTTAATAGATTTCCTCTTTGCTGGGAATGTGAATAAATATGTGGTGCTTAGGTCTCAGCTAGGCACCCAATGAGCTCACTATTGAGGTTAGCACTCTGATTTTGGGAGTGTTCCACACTTTAGAGTATAAACTATAGGATTCCATTTCTATACAAGCCTGATCATTTGCAGATTTTGATTAAGGTGGATCGATTGGACGGTCGCGCTCCTCTCCTCGTGAGGGTGTTCCCCAAAAGAAATTGCAGTGGTGAATAATGGTGTTGCTAATGGATTTGGGAAGGGATAGTTGAGCTTTACATGATTCGCTACACTACTACAAAAAGGCCCAAGAAGACCGGTTTAAAAAGGTAAAGAGACCGCAGAGACAACCGGAGTCTGCTGAGGTGCGTGGGCTCTTAGGGGGTAGAGGACCGGTTAAATTTTTGCGGTTTCTTATCATGATCAAAAAGGACCGGGGTGGTTACTTATAACCCGGCTTCTTAGAGTTTTGCCTTGCTGATATAGAGAGAGGATACATAGGTTTTTATAAAGTCGATAAATCCACCCCCGCGTGCTCTTAGTGCATCGAACTTGGAAAGATCTGAACCTTTACAAATACTTATAATCGAGTTCTACTCTTAGGTGCTCTATTTATGATAATTAAAAAAAATACATCAGAGATGTATGGGGAAATGCCCACATCTCGATGTGGTACGTTATATTACTTAGTCTCCATTTAAGCCCATATATTCTCTAGCCTACCATCTAAGTTAATGATGGATCTCTCCCTCAGCGAGACATAGTAACCCTCCATAACCTAATCATATTCATATACACTCAATTTTTTTTTTTAACAATTAAACAGGATTAACTTCTCTAATACAAAAAAAGAGAGTGGTATAGTATGATGACGATGTGGATTAGACAATTGATTTACATAACGTGCCTCAGTTATTCACTCAAAATTCGTTCTCAATGATCACTTTTGCTTATTAAGAGTTGATGATATAGCTTGAGATTAATGCATCTTTGATAAAAATTATATGTAAAACATATCAAAACTTGAGCGGTGTTATCAGTGTTGTGCAACTAGTACATAGTAACATTGATAGAGAACAAAAAATGTGCTCTACAAGTGATTTATGACTCTGTAAGATTAGATAGGTGTACGATACGAAACACTACAATTGTATTGTTAGTTTATATCAAAATAAGAAAGCTACTCGCAGCATCTTATTTGAATTATTCTTGTGGTGCAGATAACAGAATGAATAAACTAAAATATTATATTACTTTGAAAGATCATGGTATCAATAATAGAAGTATGGTATATTATCCGACAAAACATTTACGTTAAAATTAGTTTGTGTCAAGAACTTCAAGCAATATACTAAGTACTTAACTGCTTTGTGCTTTTCGGTGATACATTGCACTCTCGCTATATTTCCAAATACTCTTAATACATACACAAGTAAGATAACAGTAATAATAAGTAATACAAATTCAATATGTGATTAGTAAAAATAGTATGAACATGAGAATAAGAAATTTAAATAGGTACAAATAGTTCCAACGTGCATTCGGAAATTAATGATAGTAGATCGTACATTAATTTTCTAATTTCAAATCAATAACAATTTAAAATAGTAATATAATACAAAATTAAAAACAATGTAACTAATGTGAATGAACACCACAATAGTCAAAATTTGTTATGTATGTATGATAATAAAGTGGCCATGAAATATTGCATAATTGTATGCCAGTAATGATATCTCTATGGATTTAATGGAAGCTGATTATGATAAAAATCGGCTATGTTTTCCCCATGAAATAAATGGTTAATTTAATCTAGGTAAATAATAGGATTTTTAACTCTGTTGAATATTGTAAGCAGGTGATAAGTAAGACTAATGAATTAAAATTAGGAATATGTCAACATGAATTCAATACAATAGCTTAGTTAATGTAAGAATGTAAGAAAAAGAATTAAGTAAATATAGTATAGATAATGAATAATTAAGTTAAAATGGATAAAGTTATATAGAATTAAAATAATATAATAATAAAGATAATTAATAGATGATAATATAATGTAATTAAATCATTTATGAGTAACTCAATAATATAATAATAAAGGCAAGGGATTGAAGAATAT
>SNQN01000252.1:31365-134123 GCA_008642245.1 Bassia scoparia | reverse complement strand
GTCCTCTTCTCATCTCTCTATAATAATATATAATATATATATAATATATATATATATATATAGGTATTACATAATATAATATATTTATATATATATATATAATATATATTATATATATAATAGTATATATATAAGTATATATATAGTATATAATAGTTAGGAATTCAAATGACAAAAACCCTTGAATATGAGAAGTGCTGAGAAGAAATATACATAAAATAATAGTAAATGTTGCATATTTTTTTTATGTTTTTGCACATTCATCAGAAAAAAAGACCCTCCGATTCCAATATTTCAGAGACCAAGATTTCTTCGTTCAAACTTTCTCATTTCGGATCCTAATCCCTTATATATGTAGGATCAAATAGCGAACACCCTTAAAATGAATAAGCGTGAGAAGACAAATCTGAAAAGACAATATAAAAGTGATTATATATATTATAGTAATATATAATATATTATATTATATATGTATATAAATTAAAATAATAATATATATTATATATATTATAAAATAATATATTATAGTTAATAAAAGTAATATTTTAGTGTTTTTAATAATACTATATATATATAAATAGATATATATAATATATAATATATATTATATAGTATATTATTATAAATATTCTATTTTACCTTTACTATACAATGATACTATTGAGTAATAAACTCTTAAAAATACGATTCCTTAATGTAAATTTGTTTGTTTTAAAAACTATATCTAGTTTTTGGGTTGGAGATCTTTTTAGAATTCTAATTAGTAAGGTTTGATGAGGTTCATACCAAATCTAGACCTCTCAGTTGTTAATCAATGTTAGGAAAAATTTATAACTTGCAAAAATCAATAGGAAAATATAATATATATGTAAATAAAACTCTCCTCTCATAAATCCACCAACTCTTGACCATGGCCATTAAACTCTAGAGTGATTCAATCAACCAGTTTTGACTCAACTTTGCAAAAACACTGGCCTTGATTTGTTTGGATTCCAAAGACTATTCTTTCTCTCTTTTTTTTGTCATGTCGACTTATACCCATGACCAATTTAACGCCGACTTACTTTGGCGACTATTTGAATTCTTTTTTTTTGAATATGCTAAAATGGACAAATCTCTCTCTGTTTATCATTTTTAAATTTAAAATAGAGTGAGATAGGATATATAGATTTAATTTAAAATAAAGTGAGAAATGATATAGTTAATGTTTTTTAGATGGGATATAGTTGTTGTTATCTAGATTTATTTTTACATAAAGTTTGATGAGGTATAATTGTTATTTTTTAAATGGGTATATGGGATATAATTTTTTTTAGTTTTTAATTTTGTTTTATTTACATATTTTTCTAGATTTTATTTAAGGGAAGGTATGAAATGCACGCATATGCGTGCACAGAGTTTTTAAGATAATTAAAATGTAATAAAAATATGTACAAATTCATAAACCATTCAACTATATATCAACAGTTGTGAGATGGGGTTTTAGATGTAGAAGTTATTAAATTGTTAGATATTTCCCTTTTTATTTTGCAGTTTTTTTATTTAGTTATTTAATTTTTTTTGGATAAGATATAGTGATATACTCCCTTCATAACGAATTAATAGAAACTTTGGTTTGGGCACACTTTTTAAGGAAATGATTTAAGAGTCTATACAAGCAAATTAGATAAAATAATTTTAAAACTAGCAACATATAGTATTATTCTTGTTTGTGTTAAAATTATTTTACCTAATTTGATTGCTTCTTTACACCCTTGAATCTCTTTCTTTAAAAGCGTGCCCAAACCAAAGTTTCTATTAATTCGTTATTCTTTTTATTGTTGTTTTAACATCTAGATGTTATTTAGTTGTTAGATATTTTCGTTTTATTTAAAAATTTTCTATATTAAGTCATTTAATTTATTGTTTTTAAATTTTTTGGATAAGATATATTCTTCTTATTAACTATTTTTATATTTAATGAAGTTATTAAGTTGTTAGATATTTTCGTTTTTATTGTTTTTGTATTGATTTATTTAATTTTTTTATTTTAAATCTTATGGATAAGATATATTCTTTTTATTTATTGTTTTTAATATTTAGTTATTTTATTTTATAATTTTTTTATAGTTGTTATTTTATTTTTTAAAAATTAATCTCTATAATATAAGGGAAGGGGGGAGCAATGGTGTCCCCCTAGGAAGTTACATTCCTACCCTTAATGATTATATATATAAAAAAACTTATTATAAAAAAAAACAAAAATCCAAACAAGTCATAGTCAATACCAATATAAATCAATGCAAATTCAAGACACTAATTTAAACAAAAGAACCATTAATTTTTCAATCAACCGAAATTAATTGCATTAATATGCCAAATTCAACACTAGCTACCAAAATATCAATGATAATCAAAGTCCAATGAATCTAGACACCAATTATATAATTTATAACGAATTTTGACACAAAGTATATAATATTATGTAACGAATTTGGACACTAATTATATAATTTATAATGAATTTAAACACTAATTATAGTATGACTACTATGACTGTTAAAGTAATACTTTTGGTGACTCCATTATACTCGGATTACTCCCTCTGTAACGAAATAAATTCAACAATTGTCTTTTTTGGATGTAAGAAAAAATTGTAACAATTGTATTGTACAACTTTTCTATTTTGATTTCAATTAACTCTCTAATATAAAACTAATTGAAAAAAAGTGGTTCCAATTACTTACCAATGTTTTGTCTTTATCTACCAATTTCTTTCAAACCTTTTTTCAAGCGACCACCCCACTAATTTTTTTTCTAATTTACCATTAGCTTATTTGGCAAAATTAAGCAAAAAGGTACAACTGTTGAATTTATTAAATACGTTACGAAGGGAGTATAGGATACATTTCTCTTTCACCACTAAAACATGCAAAACACAATTTTTTTAAACTACGCTAAATATTAAGTAAAATTCAAAGAAAAAAACATGTAAAGTACTAAAGTGTCATGACACTCCAAATATATTAGTAGACATGTCAAACTACCTCAAATTCAAATTATTCGATGTGTATAAGCACGCATAGCGTGCCAATAATACTAGTTTTATTAATGATGGCACCAATGCTTTTGGTGGAAAATTAAAATTTTTATTGAGAGACCGCTACGTAAACACTAATGACATCATCCATGTTTTGTTTTACTAGTATTAAAAATTAATTAAGAAGATGTTTATTTTTTTTTAATCCTTAACGCTAATCTCATATGATAACATCAAAGAGGAACGAACGGAGTATGTAATTATTATCATATATTAATTGCTAATGAAAAAATTGTATACAATATAATAATGTACATATAGCAAAAGGACATACCATCATAACCAAAATGGTGAAGTAAATCCTTTAAGTGGTTGAGACAAACTTCATCAGAGTCAACAATAACAACTTTTAGTGGACGATTCTCCGATTTCCTACTGCTTTCCCCGATTTCCTGAACCATAATTATTCACTTAATCTCGAAAAGAACTATCAAAAAACCTGGGAAAAAAAAATATGAAAAAACTCTTGGAATATCTATATTCTATAAGTGTAGATAAGATGTGTGTATATATAGTTTGTTACGATTATCTTATGTTACTCGGTTATAGTTATATCTTACGTTTGTTGGATTATATCTTTCACCCACCATATCTTTTTTTAATGAATCTATTTTATCAGTTTAAAATCAAAGAGACAACCTAAAAAGCTAGCTTTCGGGAAAGGGAAATTCCCAATAATACTCACGAATTTTTGCGAAATTCCAGTGATAGACATAAGAGTTTAAAATTTTCATATATAGACATGAGTTTATGTATATATGTGAAACTCAATCAAAACCACCTCGACCACCCTCAAATGGCCCTTCCCAACCACAACCACCTCCCTAACCACAATCACCTCCCTCTACGCCTCCCTAGCGACAACCACCTTACCACTGTTTCAAATCGCCACACCCACCAAAACCACTTTCACAAATTGTCACACCCACCACAACCACTCAATCGTACCTCTCCAGCCACCACAACCACTCAACCGTCCATCCCCAGCGAAAGTGTCACACCCACCACATCCACATATAGACATGAGCGTGGCCGTGGTGGATTTTGGTTGAGTGTCACACATATACATTAAACTCATGTCTATATGTGGGATTTTAAAACTCTCATGTCTACCATTGGGATTTTGCGGAAATTCGTGTGTACCATTGGGAATTTTCCTTTGGGAAACCTACGTTTAAAATCAACGTCAAAGCAAAAACACTAGATCCAGAAATCTCCTTGATCGGACGTGGATACACGGTGCCAAAACCAACCCCTTAAGCCCACAATAAGAGGATCGAACCAAGGTTTCAATCCTAGAAAATCGGAGCCCAAAAAGCTAACCCGCACTAGTAGATCGCCTGAAGAAAAGAACCATTTGTGGCAAAGCGAGAGGACCATACCACTGAAGACTTGACCGTCAACAGTAGCCAGCAAACGAGGAAGAGAAAAGGGCAGGTGACTCGCCGGTAAAGAAAGGCGAAAACCCAACCACCAGCGAGCCCCCTTCGGAACATCATGAACAACCACAAGAAGAAAAAAAAGTGAGAGGGAGGAGAAGACAAAACCCCGATCTGAGGACCCAAATAACCCTCGAAGGTCGACAAAGAAACTCTCCCAAGGGCAAAACCCTAGAGGGAACTAATATTATTGCTAACATGGTTGTTCTTTTATATAATAAAGTTATTTTTAGTTCCTAATTTAGGTGGGTTTATTCTTATATTGAGTAACTATAGTATTGATCCATCCAAAGTTATTGTTGTATAAATAAGTTTAAAACAATAAACTCGTATTGTTGTTTTATTTTTATTTATTTTTTGGTTAAAGATGTTAGATTATGCTTCAAAAAATTAATTGATTATTTTAGTTGCCTATTTTCCAGCTTAGTGATGTTAGTGGGTTTATTATTAATCAGTCAAAGTTTGTGGATGTTAGCACTATATCACATTATTAGTGACTTAGTGGAATTAATATCATGGCTTGAATCTAGGAATTGGTTAGCATATTCAAGCCTATTTAAATAGTTTGATGTATTTCATTTTTATAAGCAAATATATTTAGCTGTTTGAATTACCTTCTATATATATTCTATCCTTCTTCTTCTATTTTTACATTAACATGGTATCAAGAGCCAGTTGATCTTCAGTGAGGGTTATTCATTTTCCATACACAAAAAAAAATATCCAATGTGAAAATTATCAATCATGGGAAATCAAAATGAGATCATATCTCAAGGCTTTGAATTTATGGGATGTCATTAAGAGTGATGTTGCAATTTTGTAGAAGCTCTAGGAAATTACAATGAAAAATTCAGAAAAATAAAAAGAAGAAAAGAAAGAAGAAGGAACGAAGAGGGATATGGATCCTTTGATTGAAAGGAAACTAGAAAGATTCACAAGCTAGAACCAAGAGTACTCGACGCACAAATATTATACTCGTTAGGTTCCCAACATCACAAACACACTAGCTAGCCTCCCATAATGTATTAGTAAGGAGAAACACGTCCCACTAGACACAACATGCAAACTTGCATAAGGTTTATTACGAAATTAAACTCAATTCACTGATTTTATTCATTGATGTCAAGCCATATATATAGGCCATGAAAATTACAAGTCTAGACTCTAGAAGTTTAAAGACTTAATTACAAAGGAGGAAAACAAAAAACCGAAAATTGGAAAGTTACAACTCTTAGTTTTCCCCACGTGTTACAATGAATCTGGACCGAAAAATCAAAAGGCTAAAACTGAAAATAATTAAGGAGAAAATGAAACACATTTCCCTCAATTAAAATTAGATTAGAAACCCTTGAATAGCCATGTAGAAATCGTCCAATTAATGCCATAACCAAATTAGGGTTTTTGTCATTAATGCACAATCAAGCTTTTAATTCTGAAATGATTAAATGATTGCAACTTGCTCCCATCTTTAATATCCAAAAATAATCAGCTTCCTTGAGGTTATTTGAAGAGCCAAGTCGATCCAAAAGCCACTTAATTGATATTTCTGAATTTAGCTTCAAAACCCTTTCACATGCATTTTCCATTTGGACTGAACTTGTGACCTTTGAACTTCCATGCATGCAACTTGGTCCTTCTGACTTGGTGATGATTTTTTATGACTCTAAATACTTAAAATAAAATACTAAAAGAATTACAACTCGATTTTACAAGAAAACAAAGTTGCAATTGACCAGGAAAAAATCTGGACTAGCATTTGGACTAATTGGACAATTCGGACCAAACTAGTTTATTTGGATTGGACTGATATTTGCAACCACAATCTGAATTGTGTTACAAACTTGACAGGACTTAAATAAAGTAAATGAAATTAAATAAGTTGATCCAAACTTGAACAAATGAACCAAGACTCAAGAATCAAGTTGCATTTTATTAGATTTGGACTGATTTAAGAAAACATGGAAACCTTGTTGCAAAAATTGCAACAGACTCCCCTTCTTTGAGAAGCTTGTCCTCAAGCTTAGATAGCATGACCAAGATCAGATCAATATGAGACATTTGAGCGCAAGCAAGAGTTTAAAACTCCGAAGATGCACTCGCCAAATCAAACACTCAACATGAATGCTTTTATACAATTTTCGAACCTTCTTGCTTTTGAATTTAACTTTGGGGCAGAATGGGGATGACTTTATTTTTGCAAGTTTAAATTAAACTCCATAATTTCCCAAATCAATAGTAAACACTTGGCTATGCATTTCTGAATTCCTCACACGACCACTAGCATCCATGCTTTGAAACCTTCCTCCTTTGAATTTAACATTGATCTTTAATGTGACATGTGGCCAAAATTTTAGGGTTTTGAATTGGACATGTTTAAACCCCATTGTAGCACTTTGGAACTCATAGGAACTCCCACAAAGGATGGTTTTAATTGGAGGTTTATTGCTGCCCATATTTTCAGAATGTTTCCCACAAGTAAACTCATCAAGTTCCCCATTCCCAATTTGAATGTTAGCAAAAATTTTAGTAGGAAAGAAGAGAAAAGATGTGTTTTTGATTTTTGATAGATTTGGGAAACAAAGATCAATTCTGAATTTAAATTTAGGGGAAGAAAAGATATCATCATCAAAATTCCAAAGTAAGTGATGGTCATGAATGAGACTTACTTTGAGGAAGTTCTCACAATTAGAAATTTGGACAAGGTATGACGATTTACCTTTATCCTTTATAAAATTAAAGAACTCCTTCTTGTATGATTGGAACATGAAAGATGAAGACAAAAGGACTGGATTTCTCATTTGTTGCGCATAGAAGGAAGCATGAGACAAGTAATGAGTCAAAAATTTTCCTTTCCATTTTCCTTCCATTTTTCCTTTTGCGTTTCAATTCTCCATTTGTTTCCTTCAAAATTTGATTCTGAAATTTTCTCATTTAATTCCTTTGAACCAATTTCAGAACTCATAGGCCTCACAAGAGAATAAGGATCCTCGGTTTCATAGGAAAGAACAAAGACATTTGAGGGCAGAATTTGGTTTGACCATATTTGTGGTGGTGGTTCTTGGAATAAGTCGTTTTGAGGGGTTAAAAGAAATGAAGCAGATTCCTTTTGTGGAGTTGAAAGAGACAAGGTTTACATTTGAAGTGGGACATTATCAAAAGAAAATTTGTTTTCTTCGTTTGTCTTCAACATGACCATTAGGAACAATCGATTCCTCTTGACCATTGCACTCCTCATTCGTGTCCTCCAAAAGGTCATCAACATCAGGCCCTAGAACATGCTCAACTTCCTCAATTGGTTTCTCCTCAATTGGCTTTTACTTTACTTGCACAAAGGAGTATACCACCTTGTTTGGGCATTTGGACGAATAGTGTCCATACCCATGACACTTGTAGCATTTGTTTTGCTCCTCCAATTCGTCCAATTGTTTAAGCACTTGCTCGATTTTAGCCTCCAACCTCACTTTAGCAAATTTCGATTTTGAAATATGCATGGTTGTTTTTGTGTTTTAAGTTTTCTGATTTTTTTGTGGTTTTTTTTTGTGTTTGAATCTTTTTTTTTTTGGGGGGGGGGGGGGGGTTTTTGGCCCAAGTGTATCTTGTCTTTACCACGAATCATTTTCCCTGGTTAACAGCAATTGTAGTTTTGCCCATATTTGCGGGTTCTTTTATCTTCTTATTTCCTCATAGAGGAAATAAGGTTAAACAACCCACATATCAATTCGATTCAAATTAATTAAAACGGAAAATTGTTTGTTTTTTTTTTTTTTATTTTTTTTTTCTTATTTTTTTTTTTTTTTTGTTCTTTTATTTTTTTTTGGGGGGGGGGGGGGGGGGGGCACCCTCCTTCTAGCGCCAAATGTTGCAATTTCGTAGAAGCTCTAGGAAATTACAGTGAAAAATTCAGAAAAATAAAAAGAAGAAAAGAAAGAAGAAGGAAAGACGAGGGATATGGATCCTTTGATTAAAAGGAAACTAGAAAGATTAACCAGCTAGAACCAAGAGTACTCGACGCACAAATATTATACTCGTTGGGTTCCCAACGTCACAAACACACTAGCTAGCCTGCCCTAATGTATTAGCAAGGGAGAAACACGTCCCACTGGACACAACATGCAAACTTGCACAAGGTTTATCACCAAACTCAATTAACTAATTTTATTCATTGATGTCAAGCCATATATATAGGCCACGAAAATTACAAGTCTAGAAGTTTAAAGACTTAATTACAAAGGAGTAAAACAAAAAACTGAAAATTTGGATAGTTACAACTCTTAGTTTTTCCCCACGTGTTACAATGTATCTGGACCGAAAAATCAAAAGGCTAAAACTGAAAATAATTTTAAGGAGAAAATGAAACACATTTCCCTCAATTAAAATTAAATTAAAAATCCTTGAATAACCATGTAGAAACCGTCCAAGTAATGCCATAACCGAATTAGGGTTTTTGTCATTAATACGCAATCAAGCTTTTAATTCTGAAATGATTAAATGATTGCAACTTGCTCCCATCTTTAATATCCGAAAATGATCAGCTTCCTTGAGGTATTTGAAGAGTCAAGTCAATCCAAAAGCCACTTGATTGATATTTCTGAATTTAGCTTCAAAATTCTTTCACATGCATTTTCCATTTGCACTGAACTTGTGACCTTTCAACTTCCATGCATGCAACTTGATCCTTCTGACTTGGTGGTGATTTTTTATGACTCGAAATACTTGAAATAAAATACTAAAAGAATTACAACTCGATTTTACAAGAAATCAAAGTTGCAATTGAACTGGACAAAATCTGGACTAGCATTTGGACCAATTGGACAATTCGGACCAAAGTAGTTTATTTGGACTGGACTGAAATTTGCAACCACAATCTGAATTGTGTTACAAACTTGACAGGATTTAAATAAAGTAAATAAACTTAAAATAAGTTGATGCAAACTTGAACAAACGAACCAAGACTCAAGAATCAAGTTGGACTTTATTGGATTTGGACTGATTTAAGAAAACAAGGAAACCTTGTTGCAAAAATTGCAACAAGTAATATTGATCCCTCTCCTCCTCCATAAAATCTAACACTACTGACCCAAATCAAAAAAAATGATGAAGAAATAGTGAGAAAGCCAAGAGCACTTTCATGTTTACATGGAGCGGTGTCAGAAGAAATTTTCACAACTATTATGGGTTATGAAACTCCTTAAGAAGCATGGAAAAAAAATCAAGGAGGAGTATGAAGGAAACCATCAAACAAAACTCAAGCAAATTTTAAACCTTAAGAGGGAATTTGAGATGATGGGTATGAAAAGTGGTGAAGGTGTCAAGGAGTGTGGAAGTCGATTGATGTCTACTGTCAACTAAATCAAGCTATCTATTTGGTGGAGAATTTACCAACTAAAGAATGATCGACAAGCTACTTGTTACTCTTACAGAAAAGTATGAAGGTAAAATTTCTTCTCTTGAAGATACTAAAGATTTGTCCAAATTGAATTTTTCAGAATTGATCAATTCACTCCATGCGGTGGATCAAAGGAGGATCATGAGAAATAAAGACGGTGAAACCAATTAAGGTGGGAAAGCCTTTTTAGCAAAGTCACCTAATCAAAAGGGGAAAGGAAAATATCTTCAGTGCAACAATTGTCACAAGATTGGTCATGAAGAAAAGGATTGTTGGCATAAGGGAAAGCCAAAATGCTTTAAATAATGTCAAAATTTTGAGCATATGGCTAAGAATTGCAAGTCTAAAAAAGATGACAAAGAAGATATGGCACAAGTGGCCATAGAAGAAAAATTATTTTGATGTTGAGGGTGAGAAGTGCACCATGGAGAGAAGTGCTCCAAATTCCGAAGGGTGGGCAGATTAAATTAAACATAGAAGGGAAGGTGGGGAGAAATCGCACCCAAAATAAAGTTCAAGTGATTACATTAGAGTGTAAAGTACTTTGTAGTTTCATATTATACAGATTCCAACAACCTAATAAAGGAGGTTCACAAAGCAAAACATAAGTACTATTAGAAAGCAAATGACTCCCATTCTTCGCTAAGTAGTCTGGTAGTTGATTGCATTACCTCCCTTCGAACCATATTTGAGATCTTGATAGTTGTTCTTTTAGTACTCTACAATCCATTAAAAGATTAATAAGCTCATGAGAGATGACTGAATCATCATTAACAAGATCCACTACCATTTTACAATCAGATTCAAATATGGATTGTTCCCAATTTTTAGCCGCTGCAATTCGAAGACCTTCTCTGATTGCTAGCATTTCAGCTGATGCTAATGCTGAGAGGGCACTCTTTCTTTGTATGAACCCCACCTTCCAAGTGCTTGTACTATCTCTTGCAACACTGGCCAAATAAGAGATCCTAGAAGATTTGTGCCAAGCTGTAGGACGTGGGCCGCGCCCTCAGCGTATAGCGGGCGCGCGGCTTGGTACTACATCGAGGTGCTTTGCGTGGGCTTGAGCCAGCGGAAACCCCGCACGTAGTGCTTGGGGTATGTTGTCGATAGGGGAGCGCACCGTGAGACAGTGGATGTTATATAAGAACAAAAAACGTTTAGGATCGGTTGCCTAAGAAAGGTTATTCACGGACGCCCGAAACGTTGGTGCCAAAAACAAGTGCCCACGTCCAATAAGTAGCCAGTCGTGGGTTCGGGGACATGGTTCGAATCAGATCTGTAACCCAATTCGCCGCATGTAGCGGCTCTACGTCTCATTGTAATTCAATTAAGCACGATTTATTGGACGCACACACTTACATTTTTAGACACTTAGAAGCGTTCTAACCCTAAAGATTACTAAGAAAGCATGTTTCTATTATGCACAAGAGACTACCTAACCTAGAAATTGTGACCATTTTGTATTAATCATGTTTAAACGGTGCCTAAAACAGGTTCCATAGTTAACGGATTTAAAGTGATTCACATAATTTCGGTCTTTGTTTGCAAAATATATACAAAGTTATACAACATGACAATATGAAATGTATAGAACTTCAAGTATATACAAACCGTCTTACCCTAAATCTGCAAAAAAACAAAGGTTAGTTTGTAAAACGAAACGACGAATCTTCCGCCTTGAATCGCTAAACAAAGACAAAAAACAAATGTTTTTCATGATGAAAACGAGCGCATGAACCTTCGCCTTGAATCGCTATAACAAGAATAGAAACCATTAGTATTATCAAGGAATAATAATAATAAAATGAAATGAAAAAACGAAAAACCAAAACAATGAAAACATTGAAATTCCTACATATTTATACATGAACGATTAAAGGTCGGTTTACATTGCTTAAATTACATTAAAATCATAATAATGATTAATCAAATTAAAGAAAGTGAAAGAGAGTTTTTGGTGAGTAATCTCAGAATTCAACCTTGTTTCTGCTTGTTAATCGAATCGAAAGAACGCAAAGACTCGTGTTTTTGTATATTTGTGAAAGAGTTTTGAATAGAGTTTTGTGAGTGAGAGAATGCTTAGAAGTTGGAAGTCGGACAGTGTATGGAAATCGTGTGTAACTCGAATGAGGCAAGGCACGTATTTATAGGCGCGGAGGAAGAACAGGGAGCGTATATAGCTGAGGGAGAGCGTATAATACGCTCATGGGAGCGTATATACGCTGCTCCTCAGCGTATATACGCTTCTCAATAGAGCAATCCGTGATCAAAGAGTTATACACGCTGAGGAGCGTATATACGCTGAGGAGCGTATATACGCTGAGGGCAGCGTATATACGCTCAAAGGCAGCGTATATACGCTGCTCCTCAGCGTATATACGCTCCTCAAAGCGTATATATTTTTCCAAAAAACTGAAATATTTTGATTCGGAATAATTCTTTGCAAACGTTTCGATTTCTAAGATTACGGATTATCTAGACGCCTCTTTCGCAAGAAAGTATGATTCTAGACATTCGGCGTATTTTCTAATTATTCACGTATTTTCTGCGTATTCTTGTATTTAAACATTGCAAATTCATAGAAAATCAAAGAAAAATCAAAAAAATAATTAAAATACTGGCGGATTCAGAAAAATGTGAGGAACACGATGAAAAACAAAAAGCACGAGAATCGCCAGCGTAGCTTGTTGAAACCTTTGAGATTATCGAGAAAACCGAAAGAAAATATTTTTGCCTCGTATTTGACCCATATTGCCTCATGATTTCGAGTGTGACTTGACTTCACATATTTCGAGCTTCATTACGAGTTCAATTGCGTTTTTTCGAGTTCGAATTAATTGCGACACGTGGTATACTTCATCATTGATTACTCATTTGGGGAGACATTTTTAGGTGTCTACACAAGCTGCATCCACAATTCCACATTAATATTTATAAACCCCATACATGGAGGTGACCAGAGAAAAGGTACATGTTGGATGTGGCAGTGGTAGTGTTTTGGGTTCTGGGTGGTGAAGTTAGATCAAGAGATTCATTTGTGGCTTTTTTTTGCTTGTTTTAGACACTCTTGCAATTAAATATTCTTGTTATTAAAGACCCAAGCATTCCTTCTCTTTCACATTGACCAAAGTATGATCTGATTAGATACAAAACATTTCAAAGAAGACCCTGATACAAACTCAAGTATGATAGATTATCTTTCAACCACCCACTCATTGTATCACTGGAATGACAACCCTGGGTTCCAATTTCAGTCCATACTTCTTTAACTCTCACACAAGATCTTAGAATATGGGAGTTACCTGTTCTAGTGGACAAAAAGGACATGTCCCTCTATTCACCACTCCTTTCCAAACTAGAGTACTATTTGCAGACAACCTATCCCTCTAAACTAACTAAAGGAAAGCCTTTATCTTAGGTAAGGTCTGTGACTTCCAAATATCCTAAAGCAAGTCAGATGACTGAATGTGCTTATTATGGAAGAAACTATTATAGGCTTTCCTGTTGCTAAATCTATCTCTTATGACAAACCTAGAGACGGGTTGATCTTGGGCTGAAGGTGAGATGGCAATAGGAAGAGATAAGATTTGAAATTCAATGTGCATTGGTAGAGGGAACAAAATCAGACTCAAATCCCAATCCCCATGAGCAAGGAGGTCAGAAACCTTGAGGGACAAAAGAGAAGGCAACACTGGGCCTTGGATAAGACTAGCTAGGGGCTTCTCAACACACCATTTATCATACCACACAGAAATATTCTCACCCTTTCCAATGACCCAAGTGCAAGAACTTGTAAACAAATCCCACCCAAGCTTGAGAAATCTCCAAATGAAATACCCTTTTTAAAAAGTGTATGGGGAAGCAGTGCTATAGATGTATTTGCACAACAAGAATCCGCATTATTAACGACGTATTTTACCAACCGTCATAAAAACGGTCGAAAAATGACATATTGCCGACCGTTTTTTATGGGACGCAATTTACCGATCGTTTTTATAAATTTACCGATCATGTATTATAATGGACGGAAATTATCGACCGTTTTTAAATTTTTCCGACCGTTTGATGGATGGTAATATGGTCGAATTTTTGTTTTGACTTGTGAAAAAATTACCAACCGCCTAGTATGTGTTACCGACGACCATAGACGGTCGGTAATTTTGTTTCCCCCAATTAAATTCAACTGACCATTCCAATAACCCACTCACCCTTATCTAACCCCCAATTTCTCTCACCCTTTCATTTTCACCCTTATCTAACCCCCACTCTCTCTCCTCATTCACCCACCTCTCACGTCTCTCTCTTTCTCTATCCTCATTCACCCACCTCTCACGTCTCTCATCAGTCATCACTAACCCTCACTCTCTTTCTCCTCATCATTCTCCCTCCTCTCACCACCTCATCTCATTCTCCCTTGTGCACCGCCGTGTCCTTGCCACCTCTTCGCAGCCGCGTCAGCTCTCGTCGTCGCGCCCTCGTCAACTCCTTGCCAGCCGCCTCGCAAGCTGACATCGCCATCTAAGCCACAGTTTGCTGCCCTCCTCTTCCCATATTTTTTTGTTTTTATTTTTTAAGATCTGGGTTTGAAATTTGCTTATTTTTAAAAGAGTTTTTTTTGCCAAAAAAAACCTTTTAAAACCATTTTTTTGTCACAAAATACCTTTTAAAAAAATTTATGCAAAAAGAGACCCAAAACCAAAAAAAAAATTGTAAGTAAGGACCTTAACCTTGTTTTCCGACGTTGACCAACAAAATCCGGCATTGACTTTTAATTTTATCTTATTTCCACTCATTCACACTTATTTCACACCCTCATAACTCTTCTCTCTCTTTCACACTCTCACTCTCAATCTCTTACATGGAAAACTACCATCACTACTACTACTACTACTACCGCCACTCCCTCCGTCTCGCTCACCACCACCAATATCACTCTTTTCCTGCTGCCCCAACACTAAGGCTTTGGCGTAACTCCAACAACTCATCCTTCAACAATAGCAAGAAACAACAAAGGCAGCACGCAACAACAAGCAGCAATGGTGCGATTCCCGTCTAACATCGAGTCATCGATGTGCATTTACGCCCTCTCTATGCTAATAATGCTCGTCCTTTAGGAAGAATTTCCCAATCACAGCCTCAACACCCTAACCTTTACCCTAATAATTCTAATTCAACTCATTAGATGCCAACCCTAATTCCAGACATTAATCATCACAACAACAACTACAACAACAGCAGCTATTGCAGCAACAGAGGATCATGAGTAGGTAGGGCAGCATCGCAACAACAAGCGAATAATAGTAATCCTTCTCCTCCTTTAGTTTTTAATCAAGATGGTCTTCAAATGGCATATCAAGATGCTTGGCAAGTTTGTCATTCTGACTTTAAACACCTTTTTGCTTCTCTCGGAGATCCTACTACTACTAATGGTGATTTGTTGGTCCTACTAGGCTACTACTACTAATGGTGGGGTTGTTGAAAAGTTTGGATCTTTTGATGATTTTAGTGTTAATGATGGGAATTGAGTGGTTTTTTGGGCGAATTTTGGGGTGAATTGAATTGGGTTTTAGGTGAATTTGAAGGTGAAAGGTGGTGCAGTGGTGGTTAGCTTTGGTCGTGATGAGGGTGATGCGATGGTAAGTTGTGAGTGGAGGGAGTTAGGTGGTGGTGAGTTGTGAGTTGTGCGATGGTGAGTTGTGAGTGGAGAGAGGTGGTGGTGAGTGTGTGTTTGAATTGAATTGGTAGATTCTTGATGAATTAGTATTATTATTAAATGTATTGAAAATGGTGGGAAAATGACAGTGTATTTAGATGGAAAGGAGTGCAAATATGATTTTCAGCAAGGTCAATGTCGGAATATTCCAGTCAACATCGGAATATGCCTCAAAGGTCTCAACTTACAATTTTTTTTTTAATTTAGGTCTCTTTTTGCGTAAATTTTTTTAAAAGGTGTTTTGTGACAAAAAAAAATGGTTTTAAAAGGTGTTGATTGGCAAAAAACTCTTGTTAAAAACAAATCGTAGAAATTGTGTTTTAGAGCTTATTTGTGTTTTCTACTTCTTTCATTTTTATTTTTTCTTTTGATTTTATTTTTTATTTTTGTTTAGATATAGGTTTTTCATTTTATTTTGTCAAATTTTCTCTCTCCTCTCATTTCTCTCTTCTCGATCTATCCTCTCACGTCTCAACCTACATTCTTTCTCTTCTACTACACCCACCTCATTTCTTTCTTTTTAATTAATTTCTTTCTTTTGTCGCCCTCCGTTGACGTTGTCCGTCGCTGCCCTCCGTCGTCATCGTTGACCGTCGTCGCCCTTCGTCCTCGTTGTTGACAGTCGACACGGCTCCTCGTCTTCCTCAAGTGGATTTGAAACTATTCATCTTTTCCTCTTTTATTTTGTCTTTCTTTCAATTTTTTTTGAAAAATATTGTGAGCTTTGCATGTATCTATCATTTATTTGAGTTCTAGGAGATGACCTTCCTTCACTGTGCATAAATTCCTGATTTATAAACTACATTAATTTCAAAATTTCGAGATCTATAAATTGGGGTTTTGATTTATGTTTTTTTTGTCAATTGTTTTTTTAATGTTTCTTCTGAAAATTTTCGACTTGATACATTGGTTATTATTGATTTATTTTTCTAATTTCTTCAGAATTATGTGATTTTTTTGGTTATTTTTTTATCTCATTTTTCGATTTATGTGATTTTTTTTCTGATTCTATTTTTTGATTAATTTTTCTGATTTTATTTTTCGATTTTATTTTTTAATTAATTTTGTGAATTTTATTTTTCAATTTTATTTTTTGATTTAGTTTTGTGATTTTATTTTTGATTTTATTTTTTGATTTATTTTTGTGATTTTAGTGTGCTTGCTAATTGTTGTCATATTGATATTACAATACTTTTTAGTTGGAATCCATTATAATATTATTTCTGATATTGCTTGTGTGCTTATGTTAGCCTTTTGTTGGTTGAAATGGTAGAAAAGATCAATTGATTTTTTACTTATTTTTTATGATTTATATTATTATTCTTCCTTTTTTGTGTTTAATTTCTGATTTTTTTTTGTTTGTTTGTTTGTTTTGTTTTACATAAGTTGAAGCATGAAGATAAGTGGATCTTGAAGATGAGTTTAAGCTTGAAGAATTCAAGATCTTTATTTTATTTTTTTTGTTATATGGTTTTTTTTTTTTGCAACATCAATTTCTGCACTTTTTTTGTAATTGTAATTGTAAATTAATTTTTTTTATTTCAATTTATTCATTTCTGTGATGTTCTGAGCTTTTGACGCATTTGATTGAATTGGAGTCAAAGCACTTTTGGTTCCAATTTTCATTTTTTTTAAATTCTGCTTCAACTTTACCGGTTGTCAAACGATCGGTAACTCCTACCTTCAAAATTTTAGAACCAGTTTACCGATCTCTTTTAGAAAGTTGACTTTTACCGACCGTTCGGCGGTTGGTAATAATTATATGCCATTTTTATTTGGGAAAAATGTGACTTCAAAGCTGGTTGCCGACCGCCAACGGACACAAATATGCTCCATTACCGACCGTTTGGCAATCAGTAATCTGCGACCGTCAAAAGGTCGGTAATTTACGTTCGTTATAAACCGTTGTAAATTACAGTTTGTTCTTAGTGGCGATCGGTAATAACAGTCGGTAAAATTTTATTACGGGCCGCTAAACGGTCGGTGAGGCCCGATTTACCGTCCAAATAAATACTAACCGTTAGTTACCGACCATTGGCGGTCGGTAAAATGTTTACAGACCACTTCCTCTTTTTTACCGACCGTTTTTTATTTGTTTTGGACGATCGGTAATAGCTTATTTTCTTGTTGTGAAAGATTAATAATTGGAACTACTCAGATTAGCACTTCATTAAACCCTAATAATGTTTATTTGTCACATACTATAGGATTAGGATCCTCTAGAATCGGGGTAAATTTCCCTAAATTTAGTGTAATGTTTTTGTTTTATTTTTGCACGGTCCCACTTGTTGTGTTTATAACAAGTTAACAACCATTAGATTTTTTTGAAGGGTGTGGATTTAGAGAAATCTAACCATAGAGTTCCAAAGAACTCCAAGGGATCTGATTCCCGTACTATTAACTTATGAACTAGTCGATAGAAAATCATCATTGTTAGTTAGTTGTAGTTTTTCATAATGTATAATATACTTCCTCCGTAACGATTTAATAGCAACATTTGCTAAAGCACAGACTCCTAATTTGTTTATGAATAGTAGTGTTTGATGTGTTCACACTCGTGACATTATGTGTTGAAAGAGAGAGAAAATAGTATTTTTTAATTGTTTGAGTGTGTGCACATGGGTCCTAAAAATAGAAATAAAGTGAATGTTGCTATTAAGATGTTATTGCTATTTTTAGCAAATGTTGCTATTAAATCGTTATGAAGGAAGTATAAAACAGTGATTAATTAGACGAATTGATAGGATTATTATTATTATTATTATTATTATTATTATTATTATTATTATTATATTATTATTATTATTATTATTATTATTAATTATTATTATTATTATTATTATTATTATTATTATATTATTATTAATTATTATTATTATTATTATTATTATTATTATTATTATTATTATTATTATTATTATATTATTATTATTATTTATTATTATATTTATTATTATTATTTATTTTTTATTATTATTATTATATATCACCAAAACGTGGTAAGCGTTACAAGCAAAAAAGGACAAGTGATCTACAAGAAGTTGGAGGGGAGCCGAGATACAATCTGGGCCCCCATCCTCTAGCAATAGAGAAGCCTATCCGACTGAAGATTGAGCAGCTACACGTGCCCCAATGTCCTGGGCTTGGAGAACGTCTGGATCCGCTTCAGAAGCGAACAGCTCCCTTATCTAATTCCCCAAAGAAGAGAAGGAAAAGGAAGGAAACCATATCCAATTGTCCTACAACGCGCCAAATACTTCTCCGCTTCGCTGAGCTGCTACCGCCACCATACGACCAGGAACGAAGTCAGACAACCCAGATTGCGTCAAAGGAGAAGAACCCGTCAGATCAACACACACATCTAAGCCGTCATCCCAAGAATAGAGCAAAACATCCGCCGGTCGAAGAGCCCCGTCGATCCCAGCAGTCAACCCAACATTTACCTCCTTACGAGCAGTAATCCCAGATCGATAGCAGATGTCAAGAAGAGTATCGCGGATAACATTGTGATGGTGCTTGATACCCATCAACCCCGAGCAGGAAACAGCGTGATCCCCAAAAATATCTCCATCAAAAACCCGCGAGCAAGCAGAACAAGGAGCCGAAACGGAGAATAAAGGAACACCCAACCGATAAGAAAGAACAGAACGATAAGTCTTACCGTTCATAGTCTGGCGCAAACCAGATATCGGAACCACCCGGAGCCAAGCAGAAGCATGATCTCCCTATTGTGATTTCCACAAGGCAACCTGACGAGTAGACAAGGAGTAGGTGGAATGAGCAGATGCAGTAACCTTCGTGAAATACAAATCTGCCAGTTTCTTCATGAGCTTTGGGGCAGCGATCTCACTAGGGTTACGCATAAGGTCAGTCTCCACGGTCATATTAAAAAGACCCAATGCACCATCAAAGGCCGACCCAAGACCAACAACGCCAGAATGTTGAAGTAGTTTACCCTGTAAACAGGAAGACTGCAACCGCGATGCAAGAAAAGCATAGTGCCGAACATCACCCGCTGAATAAACACCCAAACCACCTTAAGCAAAGGGTAAGGTGGCAAGCCGCCATTGCCAATCACCAAAACTAGGACCGGAAGCTGTGACAATGCGTTCCAAGGAAGCTCGCAAAGCCACATCAAAGGAGAGTTGAGCCGCCTCGAAAAGATTAGGTGGGCAAGTACGCATAGCAAAGTAGAGTTTCGAAACCCAGTACACGCACGAAGAAGTAACAACTCACATTGAGGATCATCAAGTTGAGCCACAGCATCCATGAGCTCAATAGTCTTTGACACTCTCTGTGAAACAAGGTCCCCACAAAAGGAAGAATCCGCACTAACAGGCCCACCTAACAACCGAACACCAAGGGAAGGCCGAGCGATATCGGGAGGAAAGACCCCTTCTAGATGACTTCGTGGGTCCTCGGTAGGCCAAAAGAGCTTCGTTTTCGCGACGTTAACATGAAGGCCAAGACTAGGTCCCTCCGCCGAAATCATCTGCAAAACTTGGCCAACCACCAAGGTATCACCAATGATAGTTCCATCATCCAAATACCAAGCCTGCAAGCTCAGGCGAAAGGAGTCCCTGATACGCACACCAACGGATGGAGAACCAATGCGAAAAGAAGAGGACCAAGAGGATCACCCTGCTGCACCCCTTGAGAAGACAACAAAGTATGCTCGCCATATATAAAGGCTGGTGAAGAATAACAAAACTCAACCCAGCGAGAAAGAGCAGGACAATGAGCACGAACCTCACGAATTAAAGCAGAACGATCGACCAAATTGAAGGCATTTRGAAAATCGACRAACAACATAGATAGGRCAACCTCAMTCCCACGAGCCTCAACCAACCGATTAACAGCATGAAGGATAGCCTCGCCACCCGTTGGAACACCAACACCATATTGAAGACCACTGAAATAACGACCCATACACGGACCAACCAAAGCAGCTCCAACCTTAGAAACAAGGCGTCTCCAAACAGTACCCACAGCAATGGGCCTAATACCACCCCCGGGCTTGACAAGAGGCATTAGTGGAGCACTAGCAATATAGGCACCTAACGCGGCGGGACAAGCACCGGAAAGAAACAAATTAACAACCTGCGTGATAGACCCTACCAACTCATCTGAGATTGCAATAGCAGCACCACTGAGGCAATCGAGAAGGTGTTCAGCACGCAAACCATCACGTCTGCAAGACGTACCGCGTGGAAAACCCTTAATTTGCTCCAAAWCAACAGAAGAAGCAGCAATGAGGTGGTGATCCACGGGAGAATCCGGTAGAACAAGAACAGGGCAAGAAGGGTGCTTAMCCTCCAAAGCAGCAAGAGTATCATCGTTGTAAGGAGCAAGTCCCGAAGACGAAAGAACCCGAACAGCAGCAGTGTAATGACCGTCAGAAATCTTCCGCTTACAATGCTTAATGTTGCGCTCAGACAACACATTACCCCCATCCGCATCCAACAAAGGGGGAGACACACTGTCCAARGTGTCACGCACAAGTTGCTCAGCACCGCCTGACACACTCCAAGTACGAATGGCAGAGGRAATACACTCTTCCTGACGATGACGCCTAATAGTCGAAGAGCACTCACGACTACTCCGAGGAGAAAAAGTTTTGAGGACACAAATAGGCAACACAAGCAAACGAACCCAAGAAGATAAGTCATTCGAATTGTTAACCACCTAATCAAGTGCTTCTTTTAGAATCCGTGAAAACCCCAAATGACACTTGGGAGGGATAGATTTCACGGTGGACAACCGCTTGGAAAGTAACCGATGAAGAAGTGCACCATCAAAACAGAGAGGATGCAGAGGAATAAATCGTGAACTAGAACAGGGTCCACAGAAGAGGGTTCGAGCGGCTTAGGAAAACCGTAAAGAACGAACCGAACGACACTATCCCCAAAATCAGGCGGGTCCACAAAAGTAGTACCATGATCATCTTCATGTTTACACCTAGAACGAAGAGTATGCGTCTTGTAACAATCACCACATAGCCAAACACCCATACGACGAAAAGTCGTTTCCGCTCTCGTGAAAATACCTAAATCAGTAGTGAGCAAGTTGCGAGTCTCGTCACGCGCACCCTCACAATAATGTCGGTCTCGAAGATGAGTGAGCAAGTAGCTTTTAACAAGTCCATGGCCCCCACCATCATGACAACCATGATGACCCACAAACGGACAATGAKAGCGAAGCCGTGGCGGCATAAAGAAGTAATTAAAGTCCAAAAGCCAAGGTCCAAAAGTCAAAGCTCAAAAGTCAAAGGCCTAAAAGAATAAGGCACAAAGAATACCTRKAARGAAACCCCAACGGCAACRGAAGACACACCCAATCGCACCCCAAACAGCACCTYACAACCACCCAAACGAGCCCCRAAGCTGGTTCGAAWCACGYACCACCGCAACGAGTAAAGGCCMCCTTTAAACACAKRTYCTGTGCTGCCYCAACCCACCAGAAAAGACCCCGAAAAAGCAACCGAAACCACCAGAAAAACAGCCCCTGAAACGCACCACCCACCACCCCGAAACACCACGAAATCCACCCAGCACCAGAGAACGCACTTGCTGTCCGACCACCGAAGACACCCGCTAACCAACACCACCAGAAACACCACGAAACCCATCCAAAAATGCGCAGCAGGAAAATGCAGCAGCGTAGGTTGGGCCGCCTGAATTGAGGCCTAGGAAACCGCCGCTGGGCCGCCTGAAATGAGGCCGTGGTAGAAGCCTTGAAGCCGCTAACCAACACCGCCTGAGACTTCACGAAATCCACCCACAAAGATGCAGCTGCTGCCCCCTAAACAAACCAGAAAGCAACACCGTTGAATCTCCGCTGGGCACACCGGAATTGAGGCCGCACGAACCGCCGATGGGTCGCCTGAACTGAGCCTGTGGAAACCGCCGCTGGGCCGCTGGGCCGCCTGAATTGATGCTGTGGAAGAAGACACTCGCCGCCTCACACTCTCTCTCTCTAGAAAATTATTATTATTATTATTATTTTTATTTTTATTATTATTATTATTACATGAACTCTTAATGAAAAGAATTATATACAATTTAGTATTTTAGTAATTTAGTAGAAATACATACCATCATAACTGAATAAGAGTTTGTTAGTCTTATTTAAAACAAAGACAAAAGGAGTTTATTAGAACACTTAGAAGTAGATTCTATATATTTTGTACTACTTATTAAGTTATTAGTTAAATACTTAGATTATCATTCTAATAATCTGAGCGTAATTTTATACAACAATCACTCAAAAAACCATATAAAAACACTCTCAAATATCATATCATCGTTCATGATGGATAAAGGAAAGAGAGCAAGCAGAAGTTCAGTCGCAAAACCCTCAACAAGAAGATGATGCTCAACCTGAAAGACATCGTCGTAATCCTGATTCTTCTTCTTCTTCTAGTGATGATCATTTCTTGCGTCTTACACTCGCTCCTCCGGGCCACCCCGACGACATTAACCCCGCCTCGCCATTCCCAGCTTACCCGGCTTCCACTACTCGCGCCGCCTCCTCGTCGTCTACGTATTGATCGCCAAGTCATACTAGATCTGGATACATTGAATTTGAATTGAAAGAATACCCAAAATTAATTGTACTTTCCTTACTCTGTCTTGTTTCCGATGTAACTTTCATCAACTAGTACTATTCGGATGCCAGGTGTGTTTCACTTTATATTTAAATATCCAATTATGTCTATTTGATTTTTAGTTATATCAAAAGAATCCAAATCAAATCGGCCCAGATGTCTGTCGTCAGATAACTAGGGGCTCTTTCAATTATGTTTGAAAGAAATCATGTGAGATACCATTCTACTAACTATATATCTATGTTATGATATCTTTGTTATGATTCACTTCTAAGTCTTGAAAAATAAGATTTGGACCAAAAGATCTAGCACACAACTACTAGTGAAGCTGCCTCATCATCGGCTAACCCTACTGCTACTAGACCCACTACTGGTTTGTGTTCCTACACCTACCCAATCACTAGGCGCCACGTGGCATCTGGTGGGTCCCACCTGCCTATTTGGGAAACATGTGTGCCCCACCTGTCCACATAGTATAGACACCCAAAGGGGTAGGTTCGTACAGTACAAACCAAAAGGCAGACTAACACAATTATGACAAATATTGTATTTTAGTCCCACATTGATTAAATGCAGTACTTCTTTATTACCACATTGGAGGAGTCAAGTACAACCATACCAAACCCTATAAAAAGGGAGCTGGTGAGCCTATTCTAGGTATCTAATTCGGAACCCACCAAGTACAGTCTAGTACATTTTCTAGCTTGCTTGACCTTCAGTCTTGGAAGTCTCCTTGCTGACTTAAGCATCGGAAGGGCTTTCCTGGTTCAACTCCCCAGGCCAGTCATCTTTGTGAGTTTTGCAGGTTAGCCATAGGACACCAGTGCCCATTCAAAGGGCGTAGACGCTGACACGTACATGCCAGTTGTCATCCCCAATCGTATTCTTTTATCTCGTTTATTTGTCGTTCTCTTTGTAAGTTCCTCAAACAGGAACAAATTGGTGCCATCTATAGGGACGACAAGCAAGCTATGGTCAGTACTCGCTAAAGGGCTCATGAAGTTCAGCCTGCATCTGGTCAGCCAGGCAAGGCGGGAGGGTAGTCCCATCCCTAGGTTGGGGACACTGCCTCATTAGCCCCGTGAGATTTGGGTCACGCAGCCGCGGGTAGAACGCCTAACTGGCCTTCGCCCATCCGCCATCCTCAGCTTAGCGACCCAGTCACTCGGCAAGAGCACCACGCTCTATTGGAGAAGGTGAGCCTCCTCACCAAGCGCCTGGAGTTGCCTCAACAACAGCTCCAGGCCAAGGTCAACCATCAGCCCTCGCGCAATCAGCCGGCGCGAAGCCAAGGCAGGAGACTTGCAACTCGGAGTCAGCCTGCTTCCTCGAAAAGGTATCCCCCTAGTCCTTTTCGTTTTACTTCGCCTTCAAGGGGAACTCCCATCGGAGTATCCCCAATGAAGTTCATCCTATTCCTTCCTAGAGGAGGGAAGAAGCCCCTCAAGTCAGTCGCTCCAACCGGCCTCCTCTAAATGATGGTCGCCTGATCATCGAGGAAAGGAGAAGGGGTAGTGTGGATGCCCGCGCGATCATCAACAATCGCCGAAGCAAAGGCGAAGCAGCCGCAGCTCAACCTCGGGTCTCCCTTAGCCGAGGAGATTCAGGCCGTCCCTCTACTCGACCTCACCAATCCCTACATGAGGCTGCCAGTCGGTCTCACAGGCAACCATCATCCAAATCTCACGGCCATGCAAATAGTACTCAATTTGAGTCAGTTAGGCAGTCTGGAGAAGGCGCCCAGGTCCAACAGCTAATGTAGACCCTTGTCCACAGAACCCCATTCAGTAGGGAGATCATGGTTACCGAAGATCCAAAGAAGGTGAAGGTGCCAACGATCGAGACGTTCGATGGAACAACTGACCCCGAGGATTATATGGCCGCCTTCAAGACCCAGATGGCCGTACTAATTGGATGTGAGGCATCTTGGTGTCGGTTCTTTCCAACCACACTTATAGAAAACTAAGTTTGCATTTGATGAGTTTGAAACAAGGAAAAATTGAAGGACTGTCTAGTTTCATTAAGCGATTCAATGCCGAGTCCCTGGGCATTTCTAATTTGGAAGACAATGTTGCTTTCACAGCCCTCATGTCAAGCCTCAGACCTAGCCGATTTAAGCTGGACCTGGTCATTGCGGGCATTGCCAAGTATTCAGAAGCCTTGGAGCTTGCCCAAAAGTAGATTCAGGAATCAGAGATCAACATACACGAAGATCAGCCCTCAGCCGAGGGCAAGAGAAAAACAAATGACAACAGAAATAACAATGACCATGACCAGAGCAAAAGGCCAAAGCTGAGAGATGGAGGAGATGACCCTCGGTACAACACCAACAGAAGGGACATATTCCTCGATATCAAGCCCCTGGATATTCTGCCCAAGCCAATGCCTGTGAGGACCAAATCGAATAGGCAGAACAAAAATCTCTAGTGTGAGTACCATCGGGAATGTAGGAACACAACCCGAGACTATAGTGAAATGAAAACGGCTTTGGATCAAGTTTCTAATGAAGGGAAGTTGAATCCATACCTCAAAAAAAGGACAATCGAGACCAGAGCAATACTCGGAGAACAGAGGACTAGCCTCAAGCTAGCAATGAGACGATGCTCACTGTCAATGTGATCTCTAGAGGACATGCTTCGAGGCAGAAAGCGTCACTTGGAGGGTCTCACCCATCGAGTATTGTAAGTCGGGGAAAAGTGCCTCCCAAGTGCTCAAAAATGATCTTTGATGATGACTCAGCCAAACCAATTGCAATCCCTCATGACGATCCGCTGGTGATCGAGGTCAAAGTATCCAATGCTCGGGTGAAGCGGGTTCTGGTTGATAGTGGCAGTTCGTCGGACATCATCACATGGGACTGCCTTCAGAAGCTGAAGTATTCCAAGAATGACTTGATCGCTTTTGAACACTCCTTGGTTGGTTTTGGGGGAAAGAGGACTTATCCCGAGGGTATAATCAAGCTGCCTGTCAGGATCGAGGAGAAGGACCTGGCTTGGTCAGCCCAGGTGTACTTCACTGTCGTCGATATGGACCTCCCCTATAACATTATCCTCGACAGACCCCTCCTCAACAAGATCAAGGCCTCCATCTCCACATATCAACTACTACTCTAATATGAGACAGACTCGGGGATAGTAGGCAAGTTGTATGGAAACTAGTGCTCGGCAAAGGAGTGCTATGTCAACAGCCTTCGGCACACTGTGCCGATGCCAGAGTCCTCCCCCAGTCACAAGAGGAAAGACCCACCTCAGCCAGACGTCCTAGCCGGACTAGGTGTATACCTCAGTAACAATCCGAAGCGCTACAATCAACCTCAGCCTAACGAGGCGCATGAAGAAGTTCAAATCGATCACTCTCTCGACCATACAGTTAGGGTCGGGAAATCACTAGAGTTAGACCTTCGAGATCAAATAATCAACACATTGCAGGAATTTCGTGATGTCTTCGCATTTGATGCAACTGATATGCCCGGGATTAACCACTCTGTCATGGTACACAAGCTCAGCATTTGAGAGGGCAACAGACTAGTTAAACAAAAGCTCAGACATCAGAGGTAAGAAAGGTGCAATGCAGCAACATTTGAAATCAAAAAGCTAATTGAGGCAGGCTTCATTCGAGAATGTCAGTACTTGGATTGGTTAGCCAACGTAGTTCTGGTCAAGAAACCAAATGGCACATGGCGTATGTGCCTCGACTTCATTGACCTGAACAAAGCCTATCCAAAAGACGACTACCCCTTGCCAAAGATTGATGCCCTGGTTGACTCCACAGTGGGGCATGCCTTATTCAGCTTCATGGACGCCAATGCTGGGTATCACCAAATCCCGATGACCAAAGAAGATCAGCCTGATACGACCTTCATCACCAAGCCGGGGGTATATTGCCACAAAGTCATGCCCTTCTGGCTAAAGAACGCGGGGGCTACCTATCAGCGATTGGTTGACAAGATCTTCGACAGACAAATTTGCAAGAATGTCGAGATATACGTAGATGATATGATAGTGAAAAGCAAGAAAGTGGAAGATCATGTCTCAGATCTTAAGGAAGCCTTCTCGGCTCTTAGGAAATACAATATGAGAAGCTCAACCCCAAGAAGTGTGTGTTTGGATTTCCGGGGGGMGGGMGGGGGGMGGGGGMGGGGAAGTGCCTCGGGGCATCATAAATATGGAGTCCCCCAGGTCGGTGAAAGAAGTACAAAGGCTCACAAGCTGTATGGCTGCCGTGGGTCGATTCTTGTCCCAATCCGCAGACAAACACAACAAGAAAACCAGCGATTACCGACCGTCAAAAACAAACCTAAAACGGTCGGTAAAAACGCGAAAACGGTCGGAAATAGCTTTACCGACCGTTTACGGTCGGCAATCGTATGGTCGGTAATTTAGGGTTTACCGCCCATTTAACGGTCGGTAAATTTTCACCGACCGCATCAATATTGGCAGAGTCAAAGTTAAACTCTAGAGTATCGACCGCTTGACGGTCGGTAAAAGTCAACAATCTCAATGTGTTGACTTTTACCGACCGTGAAGCGGTCGGTAATCTAGAGGTTACCGACCGTGAAGCGGTCGGTAAAAGTCAACACATTGAGAATGTTGACTTTTACCAACCGTCTGACGGTCGGTAAATTTGTAAAAAAAATAAATAAATAAATAAAGTTTCTAACATGGTGACATTAATGTCACACTATCAGTCAACTTACAAGAGTTACAACAATAATAATAGTAACAAATTAACAATAACAACTTTCAACATGTTACAAGTAATAGCAGTAACAATAACAACTTTCAACATGTTACAAAAAAGTTTCAAATTGTTATATACAAAATAACAAAACAAGAAAATAGCAGTGTTATACTGTTATGTACAAGTAATTGAATTGATGATACAAATTCTCTCCAAATTACAAAAAAACAAAAAAAATACAATGAGCAAAACAGCAGCAGCATCAAAAGATCTTCAATTCTTCACGCTCCAATTGATTTTCACTTGACTGAAACAAAACAAATTAAAATCAGAAAATGAAATATATAAAAAAAATCAAAAATCAGAAAATTAGAAATATGGAAAATTGGAAATATAAATTTGAGAGGAAATCTGAAATACTTCGTATAATTTTTTTTTAAAAAAAAACCAAAAAATCAGAAAAAAATCCGAACTAATTATATACAACACAAGACATTAAAATTCGAACTAATCAGAAAATCACAAAAAAAAAACAATACATTAAAATTTGAATTAATTGGAAGAAAATCAGAGAAAATCAAAAATCAAAGTAAAAACCTAGATCTATAAAACCAAGATCTAAAATCGATAACTAAGAAAAAAAAGTCAGAAATAGAAAATTAATTTGAACAAAATCAGAAAAAATCGAAAAAAGAAAATCTTAAAACTAATGAAAAACCAAGATCTATACCAAAATCGAAAAATAAGAGAAAATAAATCAGAAAATTGAAAACTAATAAGAAAAAAAATCAGAAAAATCGAAAAATTAATTTTACCAAAATTCGAAAACCGAAAATGTTTTTTTAAAAAATAGAAATATGAAATCAAAAAATAATTGGACACAAATGAAAAAATTGAAACCCATAAATTGATAAAAAAACGAAACAAAAAATCTAACAAAAACATAAAAACCTAGATCTAAACAAATTTGAAAAAATAAACATAGATTTGAAAAGATAAATTGGAAATATAAACCTAGATCTTGAGGAGAGACGGTGAAGCGGAGGAGACGGCGCGGCGAGGCTAGGGCACGGCACGATGCGACGAGGCTAGGCGCTGTGACGGCGAGGCTGTGGCGCTGTGAGAGGAGGAGGGTTTGCGAGGTGGAGGAGCTTGACAGGAGGAGGGTTTGCGAGGCGAAGGAGCTTGAGAGGAGGAGGGTTTGAGAGGAGGGCGTAAAAGAGAAGCTTGAGGAGAGAGAGTGAAATGAAATGAGGAGAGAATGAAATGAAATGAGAAGAAGAGTGAGGAAATGGGAATAAAAAAAGGAGAGAGATAGAGAGTTAGTGACTTAGTGAATAAGCCACGTACTATGGTCGACCACTCGACCATATGGTTGACCTCTATTTTTTTTAAAACTATATTTTCGTCCATTTTAATAAACGGTCGGTAAATTGATTAAAACGGTCGGTAAATTACGTCCTATAAAAAACGGTCGGTAATACGACTTTTTCCGACCGTTTTCGTGACGGTCGGTAAAATTCGTCGTTAATAACACGGATTCTTGTTGTGAAAAGCTTGGCCTTCTTCAAAACATTAAAAAGACCATCAGTCAGCTTGGACGAAGGAGCAGAAGCGGCCTTCCAACAACTCAAGCACCATCTGTCAAGCCTACCGAAGCTCGTCTCCCCCTTGCCGAGGGAGCCGCTGTACTTATACTTGGTAATAACAAAGTACGCTTTGAGTGTGGTCTTGGTCGTAGAGAGGTACAAGACTTAGCACCCCGTCTACTTCGTCAGCCATGCTTACAGGGGAGCAGAGTCTCGATATTCAGATATTGAGAAAATGGTATATGCCCTGGTCGTCGCTAGTCGGAAACTCAAAGCATACTTCCACGCTTATCCAATCAAAGTCCTAACCGGACAACCAATCAAAAAGGTTATCGAAAGGCGAAACCATTCAACTCGAATGACTAAGTTGTCAGACCAGCTTGCGGACTACGGCCTGGAGTATGAGCCTAAACGAGCTATCAAGGCACAAACACTGGCAGCATAGTAGAATGTACAAATCGACCCTCCCCGGTGGAAGAAAACAAAGGTTGGGAAGTGTACGTTGATGGTTCGCCCACCAAGGATGGTAATGGAGCTGGCATTCTGATCAAAATAGACACGGTTGACAAGTTAGAATATGCACTTAAGTTCGGATTCTCGGCCTCTAACAATGAGATTGAATATGAGGCAGTCATCCTCGGAATGCAGATGTGCCTAGCTGCTGGGGCAAATTCGCTGGCAATGGAGTCTGACTCACAACTGATCGTGGGTCAAGTCACCGGGGACTTTGAGGCTAAGGAAGATGGAATGAAATTGTACCTGAACAAGGTACACGAGCTTTCTCAGAAGTTCAAAAACTTCCCAATTCACCATATCCCTCGGTCAGAAAACCACCAAGCAGACGCACTATCCAGACTCGCGAGCTCAGCCGAATCCCTCGAGCCCAGGACTAACACTTGGGAAGTATTAAAGGAACCAAGTATCAATGCTCAGACTTCCACTATGGTCCAAGATCGAGGAGCAACCTGGATGGACCAAATAATCAAATACCTTTGAGATGAACGGCTTCCCGATGATCCAAAACAGGCAGATAGAGTTCGAACTTAGGCTCGATGGTTCGAGTGGCACGATAACAGATTATACAAGAAGTCATACACTCATCCCTTACTTGCTTCGATGTGACACACCGGATGAAGGTGACTATATCCTTCAAGAAATTCTTGAAGGTGCATGCGGTAGCCATCAAGGGGCGAGAACAATGGCCAGGAAGGTGCTTCGGGTAGGATATTATTGGCCCACACTCAAACAAGAGGCTCACGACCTAGTACAAAAATGTGAGAAGTGCCAAAAGAACGACTCGGTCCCCCAACGCCTAGCAAACCAGCTCTCGGCCATTTTACCGACATTGCCCTTCAACAAACTTCCCTCAGGCCTCAGGGTAACAAAAATTCCTCATTGTCGCTATGGACTACTTCACCAAATGAGTGGAGGCCGAGCCCTTAGCCACCATCACCGAGAACCAAGTCAAACAATTCATCTGCAGAAACATTATCACCAAACTCGACATACCAAGGGTACTAGTCACAGATAACGGAAGACAGTTTGTCAGTGAAGCAACCAAGGAATATTGTGCTCGGTTCGGGATCAACATCAAAGAAACCTCAATCGCTAGGCCACAGACGAATGGCTAGGTCGAGACTGCAAACAAGGTCATCCTTCGGGGCATCAAGACAAAGTTGAAAGGATCCAAAGGCATTTGGGACGATGAATTGCCCGGGTACTATGGTCAGCTCGGACCACACCCAAGGAAGCCACAGGACACTCCCCCTTCTACTTAGTTTATGGCTGCGAGATTGTAGTTCCGGTCGAAGTAGGCACACCATCTCCTCGGGTGACATTTTACGACTATGATGAGAACGAGGAATCCAAAAAGATAAGCATTGACCTGTTGCCCGAAACTAGGGGAATGCCTTACTCAAATCCATCTCCTATAAGCAAAAGATCAAGAGGTACTACAATCGGAGAGTCAAGACTCGGGAAATACGAGTCAGAGATTAGGTACTACGGAGGTTCGAAGCCATTGGAAGAGAGAACATGCTCGGCAAGCTAAACCCCAACTGGGAAGGCCCTTACCGAGTAACCGAGATGATTCGACCTGGTACCTACCGACTCGAAGACACCGAAGGAAATTAAAGGCCCTGCCCCGACCTTGGAACGCTGACAATCTACACCGGTACTATATTTGAAGATAAAGACTTGTGTTTTTTCTTTTATTACTTAAAATGCTTTAACAACCTAGCCATCACTCGGGACATCCTAGCCGGAAATCTCGACTAAACAGTGTTTAGTCAGCTTAGCGATGACAAACACCTCGTAGTAGGGCTGTAAATTGGTTTGGAAAAGTCCAAAGTCCAATCCAATCAAATCCAAATTCTCGGACTGGATTAAACTTTTACGATCATTGGATCGGACTTGGACACAAATTTCAAAATCCAATTTTTTTCAAACTGGACTTGGACTCAACTCTTTGGATTTCAAAAGTCCAAATTATATACATTAATTATTTATAATTATATTTATAAAATTGTTTATATGTAAAAGTTAAAACACTAAAATGGTAGTTGAATGAACATTAGTTGTACTATGTTATTATTATGAGTTTATTTAGTATTATGTTGTCTTTAAAATTGATGAACATTGACCATTCAAGGCTTGTCTATTCTTAATTAACTACTTTGTAATGTTATATGATACTTCATATGTAATGCTTTTTAGGCATGTTTGTGTAGACACTTGAAAATGTGTCTCCCCAAATGAGTAATCCGTGATGAAACATACCGCGTTTCGCGATTGTTTTGATTCAGAAAAGATGCTTTGAACTCACAAAAGTTGGAAATACGTGAGGTCGTACTCGGAACTATTGAGCAAAGGTCAAAGACAAGGCAAAAATATTTTCTTTCGGTTTTCTCGATAAACTCAAAGGTTTTCAAACAAGTTACGCTGGCGATTCTCATGCTCTTTTGTTCCATCATGTTCGTCACATTTTCTGAATCCGCCAGTATTTTTAAATTATTTTTCTGATTTTTCTATGATTTCTATGAATTTTGCAATGTTTAAATACGCAGAATACGCAGAAAAATACATGAATAATTAGAAAATACTCGGAAATACGTGGAACCTTCTAGCATTCTAGAACTCTTGCTTGGAGAGCAAGGGTGTCTAGGTGCTCGATCAAGGGAAATCACGAATAAAATCGGAGGAGAAATCAAAGTATTTCGAGGTTTTTGGAAAATATATACGAAAGAGCCCTCAACATTGGAGCGTATATACGCTGAAATGGAGCTATATACGCTGATGAGAGGCGTATATATGCTCCATGCAGCGTATATACGCAGCTTGGCTTTCCTAATTTTTATGGCAACTTTGCAGCGTATATACGCTACTTAGGAGCGTATATACGCAGGAAGCAGCGTATATACGCTCTCTGTAGCGTATATACGCAGGTTTTCCTGCTTCGTTTTTGCCTCGTGCCTAATAAATACTTACTTGCTTGCTCAGTCCGAGACACCTCCGAGACACAACTTTCAACACGATTTTCACATACACTTCACACGCACAAGTCCCGAGACACATCTATTCTCTCTCTCAAATATTCAAAACACATTCGTTTTTAATTCAAAGCATCGATTCTGTTCGAATCAACAAGCGAAATAAGGGTATAAATCTGAGATTACTCACCAAAAACCTATTTTTTCACTCTTTTTTTAATTCTTTTGTCTCTCTTAATTTGATTAACCATTGTTATGAGTTTTAATCATTAAAGCAATGTAGAAACTCATTTTAATCGTTTCATGTAAATGTGAGGATTTTCTTAACGTTTTCAATGTTTCCATGGTTTTTTGGTTATTCTTTGCATTAACATTATTGTCATCATCTTGTCACAATTCATTATTATACATATTGTTATTGTCAATACTAACGCGTTTGTTTGTCTCAATTAGCAATTCAATCGAAGGACGATTCCTTTAAGTTTTACTCTAACAATTTGATTATTTGCAGTGACAAGGTGAGAAGGACACACATGTATACAATCATGCTTACTAACCTTCGTTTTCATGTCTTGTATATATTATTCTATCACACTTGTATATTTGCTTAAATAAGACCGAATTATGCGTACCACATTAAAGTCAGATAATCATGGACGACCGGTTTTCTAAGCACCTTATTAACATTGACTAACAATCAAATGATCGCCTTGTCCATTGTAGAAGTCTTGGTTTGTACATAATAGCAACCCACCTAGTAATTAGTGCGCCGTTCAAAGTCAAATCGATAAGTTTTCTTGAATTCAATTGTTATGACTCATGGAACTACAATGAGACGAGTAGAGGCCGCTACATGCGGGCGGATTGGTTACTGATTCAATCCGTACCATGTCCCGAACCCACACTTTGGTTACTGGACCTATTTGTGGGGCCACTAGTTTGGCACCATGTTTCGGCGTCCGTGAATACCTATATAGGCACGGTGGCGATCCCCTCAATTCGACAACACACCCCAACGCATTCACATGCGGATTCCATGGCTCAACTCCATGACACTGAAGCTGAGGTCACGCCCCTAAGGCGGGGCGAAGCCCTACAGTTTTGGCGACTTCACTGGGGATAACACCTATTGGTGAGTGGACAGACTTGAAAGTCTCGTAGTTCCATATTCATATTAATTGAATTTTGCTTGTGACCCTTCGAATAGGGTCATGTCTTAGGCACCTTGGTCTCAATATGGCATGTTCTATGCTCGAGATCACCTTAAGGGGATTTTACCTTGGTTGCATGTGGTTAATGGATCACATGGCTAAGGTAAGTCCTATCCCGCCCATGCCGCGTATGCACGTATTACTAGATGCGTGTATAAGGGTATCTCGGCCATACATCACAATGTTGTGGTGGTGAAATTGGACCCAGCTCTACTCTTAGGCATGGTACACTATCAGACTTAACCAAGCCGACTTATAGTTCACTTAGATCCTGACCTTAAGTGAATAAATTGGATTTGTGTTTCAATCAATGTGCTTGTTAACTTGTGACTCTTCATCAATCCAAATTCTTGACCACCAACTAGGCCCAGTCCCTTAATCTATGGTTCAAGACATGAAGTTTGACGATCCATTAGGCCCATTTCAAAATCAATTCAAACTCCATTCGACCTAGATCTGACTTAGGTTCGATTCCAATCCAAGAGTCTTAAATCTGACTTAGATTCGACCTTTTGAACCTTAAATCTGAATTAGGTTCAATTCAATTCAATTCAAGAACCTTAAATCTGAATTAGGTTCATTCAATTTCAACCCAAGAGCCTTGAATCTGAATTAGTTCGCTTCAACTTCAATCTAAGAACCTTAAACTGAACTAGGTTCAATCATAGACTCAACTAGGAACTTTGATTCAAGGCTAGGCCATTCTATTTCAAGTGGCTCGTAGGTCTAAGAGGTCCTTAATTCTGAAATAGGCCCATCTTAGGTTTGAATCTTTCTCGAGTCTAGCACCTTAAATCAGATTTAGGTCTAGCCCATTCAAGTCTACTTTCGAGTTCAGTTCCTTAAGCCAAAACCTCAAGACTGAGTTAGGTTTGTTCTTAAGAGTTTTCAAGTAGACCAATCTTTTGTTTCTGGGTCTAAAGTGTAATTTCTTGATTTCAGCAAGATAGCAAAGACTCGCAACTTGTCTCTGGGGCCCAAAGAGGCAAGAAGTCAAACAAATCCTACCTCCACAAAGGCCCATGTTCTTGACCCTCCATCATCCACAAAAAAGCCTAATCCTATACCTCCTTGGCCCAACTGGAAAACTCAAACACCACTGCCATCAACCTCATGAGTCCCCCCAGGTGCGGATCAATGATCCGTGCGGTCTTCTATAGATTGAGTCATCGAGTCCTAGTCTAGCTATTAGCCCTTTCAATTCATGTCCCTTGAGTCTATGTAGTCTCTACCTATACAATAAGCCACGTACTTCAATGATTCATTTGTTTTTGGGCATATTATTTTCTAATTCTATGCAAGTCTCAACACTCATTGGCCACATTTGATTTGATCTAATACTGATTTAATTATTGAAATTGAACAATGCCAAGAGAGGCCCTTTTTCACAGCTCCACAAAATGACCCCTCCCTTCCATTCCTTTGTCACGTCAAATCAAAATCCCTTGCAACCTTTTGAGCCACAACACTACATTTAGCCTATCTTTCTTTCATACCCACACTACCTAACCCTTTGGACCAAACGGTGTGTAGGAAAAGACACGTGCAAAAGAAAGAAAAAAAAGAAGAGTAAAATGGGCAAAAAGAAAAAAAGCAAAAAGCAAAGTTCAATGCCAGTTAATAAAAGTCATCAAAATGCAAATCCAAAGCTCAAAGCCCAGATAAAAAGCAAAAGTCTAAAAGGCACACTGCGCACGTGGGTTCACTTCATGATCATCAAGCCTTTTTCAACCCTAAACCACAGCCTCACATTACAACACAAGCCCTCTCACATAAGGCATTGTCCAAATCATCATTAGAACTACGGTGGTCTGATTCCGTAAGGATACGTAGGAAGCCTCTTCTCGGGGTTCGACCGCATTAACATTAAATCATTTTGAGGCCTTTTTGAGTGCTTTGACTTGCTAGAATTCGATAAATGGTTTTGCCAGTCTAGAACCTGACATAGACTCATGTTTGAACACACATCATTAGCCAACCCAGCATCTAGATACATCATTGACCCTTAGCCACAAATTTGACCCTTTTATTTTCTCGAACCATAGTCATTCTTGGTCACTTCAGGATCATTGACTCAATCCCAAAGAAGTAAAGCCACCTGACCTTTGGGTTAGTACATCCTGTTAGGGAACTCATCCATACAATCTATCCACCTTCCCTATGTTGACTCTAAGCCGTAAACTACATTGTCTCAAAGCCTCGCTGGGGGCTCGTCGCCATCATGGCCCTTAATTTCCAATTGGGGGCTTCTTGTCTCCTAAGGCTCTATTACGTGTTCAAGTCCATTGCTATCAAGTGGAATCATGAAATTTTCGCTTATGGACCTTGTCACTTCCAATCAAAGTCACTTCTCGCCGATGTTAAGTCAAGTCGATTTCAAGTTCAAGTTCAAATTCAAGCTCAAGTCACGACCGAGTCAAGCCATAGTCTCGTCCAATGTCACCTTTCTCTAAGTCATTTTTCAAACAGCACTTTTCTAATAGACTCTTTCAAATTCAATGACATCTCTCAAACCAGTCTAGAACCAGACTTAGACAAGACTCATTTCAAATTTCAATGACTCTCTCAAACATGTCTAGAACCAGACTTAGACAAGACTCTTTCAAATTCAAAGACTCTCTCAAATCATGTCTAGAACCAGACTAGACAAGGCCCTTTCAAATTCAATGACTCTCTCAAATCATGTCTAGAACCAACCTAGACAGGCCCTTTCAAATTCAATGCTTCTCTCAAATCATGTCTAGAATCAGACCTAGAAAGGCCTTTCAAATTCAATGACTCTCTCAAATCATGTCTTGAACCAGACCTAGACAAGACCCTTTCAAATTCAAAGACACCTCTCAGATCATGTCTAGAACCAGACCTAGACAAAGACTCTTTCAAATCAAAACTCTCTCAAATCATGTCTAAAACCAGACCTAGACAAGACCCTTTCAAATTCAATGACTCTTTCAAACTATGTCTAGAACCAGACCTAGACAAGGCCCTTCCAAATTCAAAGACTCTTTCAAAATCAATGACTCCTGCCCTCTCTCAATATCAAGGTCACAAGTTACATGTCAACATTGCATGCAAATTTCTCTAGACATAAAAACAGACCTATGTCGTCACCCAGGTAGTCCTTAATCCTGATTAGGCATCATTTTCAAGTCAATGCTATTTCTTCGGAAAGCATGGGACGGCCTGCCCATTCTCCAGTCAGCCGAACGAAGAATGATCGCTCGAGGACTCAGACCGCACGGGACACGGTTACAGGTAAAACTAACCTTTGTTTTGCAGGGTACCGGCGAAAAAGGGTAACTCAGGGTCGCAGAACGTCTTGAGTTGCTCTCCGTCCCGAATGAATACTTTGACTTTCGTCTTACGAGACTATCATCTCTCCAGACTCAGTCAAAGTGGGGGCTTCTGTAGACACCTGAAAATGTGTCTCCCCAAATGAGTAATTCCGTGATGAAACTACCGCGTCTCGCGATTGTTTGATTCAGAAAAGATGCTTTGAACTCACAAAAGTTGGAAATACGTGAGGTCGTACTCGGAACTATTGAGCAAAGGTCAAAGACAAGGCAAAATATTTTCTTTCGGTTTTCTCGATAAACTCAAAGGTTTTCAAACAAGTTACCTGCGATTCTCATGCTTTTTGTTTTCCTCATGTTCGTCACATTTTCTGAATCCGCCAGTATTTTTTAAATTATTTTTCTGATTTTCTATGATTTTCTATGAATTTTGCAATGTTTAAATACGCAGAATACGCAGAAAATACATGAATTAGAAAAATACCGGAAATACGTGGAACCTTCTAGAACATCTAGAACTCCTTGCTTGGAGAGCAAGGGTGTCTAGGTCGGTCGAATCAAGGAAATCACGAATAAAATCGGAGGAAATCAAATATTTTGAGGTTTTTGGAAAATATATACGAAAGAGCCCTCAACCATTGAGCGTATATACGCTGAAATGGAGCGTATATACGCTGATGAGGAGCGTATATACGCTCATAGCAGCGTATATAACGCAGCTTGGCTTTCCTAAATTTGTTATGGCAACTTTGCAGCGTATATACGTACTTAGGAGCGTATATACGCAGGAAGGCAGCGTATACGCCCTCTGTAGCGTATATACGCAGGGTTTTCCTGCTCGTTTTTCCTCGTGCCTATAAATACTTACTTGCCTTGCTCAGTCCGAGACACCTCCGAGAACAACTTTCAACCGATTTCACATACACTTCACACGCACAAGTCCCGAGCACATCTATTCTCTCTCTCAAATATTCAAAACAACATTCGTTTTTAATCAGCATCGATTCTGTTCGAATCAACAAGCGAATAAAGGTAAGTAAATTCTGAGATTACTCACCAACCTATTTTTTTCACTCTTTTTTAATTCCTTTTGTCTCTCTTAATTTGATTAACCATTGTTATGAGTTTTAATTCAATTAAAGCAATGTAGAAACTCACTTTTTAATCGTTCATGTAAATTGTAGGATTTTCTAACGTTTTCAATGTTCATGGTTTTTGGTTTTCATTCTTGCATTAACACTTATTGTCATCATCATGTCACAATTCATTATTAACATATTGTTATTGTCAATTACTAACGCGTTTGTTTGTTTCAATTAGCAATTCAATCGAAGGCGTTCCTTTAAGTTTTACTCTAACATTTGATTATTGCAGTGACAAGGTGAGAAGGACACAATGTTATACACATGCATATACTTCGTTTTCATTGTCTGTATATATTATATTCTATCAACTTGTTATATTGCTTAAACAAGACCGGGAAATTATGCGTACCACCATTAAAGTCAGTAATCATGGAGACCGGTTTTCTAAGCACCTTTATAACATGAACTAACAATCAAATGATCGCTTGTCCATTGTAGAAGTCTTGGTTTGTACATATAGCAAACCACCTAGCATTTTAGTGCGCTGTCAAAGTCAAATCGATAATTTTCTTGAATTCAATTGTATGACTCATGGGAACTACCAAATTGAGACCGAGTAGACGGGCCTACATGCGGGCGGATTGGGTTATGATTTAATCCGTACCATGTCCCAACCACACTTTGGCTTACTGGACCTATTTGTGGAGGCCACTAGTTTGCACCACATGCTTCGGGCGTCCGGTGAATACCTATATAGGCACGGTGGCGATCCCCTCAATTCGACAACACACCCCAACGCATTCACATGCGGATTCCATGGCTCAACTCCATGACACTGAAGCTGAGGTCACGCCCCCCTAAGGCGGGGCGAAGCCCTACAGTTTGCCTTTTTTATTATGAGTTTATTAAGTATTATATACGTTAACACGTATAATTATTATTTAATTTCATAAAAAGTAGAAAACAAAATATCGTTGGAAAATTGGATTGAATTCGGACTTTAAAAAAATTAATTGGATTGGACTAGATCGGACTCAAACAAATATTGGATCGGACTCGGACTCAAAAAATCCAGTCCAATTATTTTTGGATTGGATTTGGACTTGACAAAGTCCAATCCAGTCCATCCGATTTATAGCCCTACCTCATTGTAATACAAAGGCATAAATAAAAGAATTGAAGCATTTCTTCTGCAATCCTTCATTATTTCTCTTACTTGTTTTTCCTGCATACTCAGCCTCGAGATATGACCTGCTTACCTTCGGGGCAACGTCAGGCTCAGTCAACCCAACTGGGTCGAGCCTCCCTCGAACAAAGGCAAGCAGGCCATCCCTCAAAAAAGTTAGGAGGAGTTAGCTTAGCAATAACTCTATATCCTAAGTGTTAGCATTCGGAAAATCAAAGACATGCAAATCAGAGAATAAAGTAATCAAAAATTGAAGTATAAACAGTTGGGATAGAAGCAAAAGGATTAGTTTCTCATAAATTAAAGCCAAGCTCGGCTGGCAAATACCAAATATTCAATTACAAAAGTCGGGCATCAGCACCGACAACCAACACTTATAAAAATTCTTATAAAAATCTTAAAATGATTATATTAATTGGCCAGAACATGGCCAACAGAAGAAGCTGAAAATAAAAAGCAGAAAGGGACCAAGGCATCACCCCGGGGAGTTGGCTGACTTCTCACCATCGTCCTGGTCCTTCGAAAAAGCCGGCTTTTTGACTGAGGCTCTCGAGGTGGTCGCTGCTGCGGGAGACCGAGCTGACGCCCTGCCAACCGAAGCTGTCGGAGACTTGGTGGCCTGGTCAATTTAGGACTTGGCAGCTAGTTCAGCCGACCTCTTTGACTGGCACTCCATCATCAAGGCCCTCTCCCGAGCCGTTTCCTCTTAATATTTGGCCTTGATTGCAGCCACTTGATCAGGAACGATAGCAGCCACAATAGCCTCCATCTGGTTGCGCGCATGGTTGACCCTGGTTTTGAAGGATTTCTAGCCTAGCTTAATCTGGTACTAGCGGCCTTCGGGAGTGGTGAACCAGCTGTCCACTACCACTTGAACACCAGCGACCAGATTTGCCCACTCCGACTCCAATGCAGAAGTCAGCTCCTCGATTTTGGCATCCCTCTTGGCAATGATCTTCTTACGCCTCGAGGCTCGGTTAATTGCCTGGACGCGGTCATATTCGAGGTTCTGCCTGGCATCCTTCCACTTCTTGAGCTCTTCCTTATCTTTCTGCAACTGCTCCAGCTCCGCATCCTTGTCCTGAAGGACCTTAGTCTTTCGGCCAAGAGACCGTTTGTTCTTGGCATAATGGAGTGAGAGAGCATGCATCCTGATAGTCAGCTGTAACGAGGGACACAGTTAAACTGCAACTCGTCACCCCTAGTCAGGTCAGTTATGGGGACGAATTCTTGGAAGTTGTCTACAAAAGGAGGTTAGGAGGTGGCGTGCTCGAGTGCACCTTGGCCGGGTTGTTCTTCCAAACCACATCAAGGCCTTCAGAGACCTTCTTCTTTGAGTTCTGCAAAAGGAGGAACATAAGCTATTGTAAAAAAAGAAAGTGTACCAGTTCAGAATAACCAACTGAGCCAAGTCACACGAAGCACATACCTCAACAACCAAAGGGATGGAGAGGTTATCGGCCTCCATCTCCGAGCCTAAGTCGGCAAAAAGGAAGTCTGCGGCGATGATGGTGTCGGCCATTGCGAAGTTGCTAAATTTACCAACCTCTGCAAGATAAGCAGAAATCATGTCAGCATCAAAAACACACAACAAATTACAAACAATATAAACAAAGGAAACAAGTGTAAAAAGTTGGTGCAAAGGTCTGAGGCTGCAGGCAACCTACCAGGAGACATCTTTCTTCTCAGACCGCACATCGCCAGGTAATGCTCGTTCTACAAGATTGTGTCATCTGGCAGCCATTTGCGAAGGGCGTCTGGTAGAGCAAAGACATTTCCCGATGCCCACTTCTTTTCCCTCAAAAAGAAGAAGGCTACTACTCCCTCGGATAAGTTCATTGGGGGCACATTATAATTTAAAATCAAGTTAGGACGATTAAGTGTCCTAACTCGGGGAAAGTCCCAAGCTGTCGGCCTATACACGAAGGCAAACTCCCAACGAAACCCTTTCCAACTTGAGCGAGTTCGACCTAGGACCTTGTAGGGTTTCCGGTATTGGAAGATCCACCAACCCGGGCCGTAATTACACCCTTGACACTCGGTCAGTTTAAAAAGATTTCAGATAAGGGTTAAAGTCGAGGGTGTCCACATCCAGTGGCAGATGGAAAGAACCCCAATGATATGAGCAATAGAGTTGGGTATTAGGTTGTGCAGAGCCATGTTGTACTCGTGCAGCAACATGGAAATGAAGGGGTCGAAAGGAAACCTAAGCCCCATCTCCAGGTGACCTTTATAAACAGCTATGGTCCCTGGGGGTGGGGTGATGACCAATTGGTCGAAATTCGGTGCTATGTACCTATATGGAGGGGGAAGAAAGAATTTGTGGCTCTCCCAGAAATGTAACTCCTTCAGCAATCTCTGTTGGTAATGTTTCTCGATGAAGAAGAAGTCGGGCCCTCTCTCGTTGTTCGGCACCTCTTGACCTGATGTCGAAGTCTTAGCCATTCAGTCAATTTTGAAAGTCACCTTATCATCTAAAAAATTACGTCTAAACTGAAGGCAGTCATTGGCTTTGACCCTACATGTGCCTTCCTGCCAAGGCAACAGTACACCTTCTAACTCTTCTCCCTCAGGCTCGGGAGTCAACGGTGGGGTATCATGGGAATGGCATCTAGGATATTCTGACTATGTACAACACTCGGGACTACTGCACCCTCGGGAAGGATTACTCCATCTAAAATCGGGATTCCATCTACAAGGTCATATACATACTCCTGAACCGGGGGGTCATCCTGAACTGGAGGGTTACCGATTGGGTCATTTACAACAACAGGCTCATCTAAAGGTTCACCTACGAAGTCAAACATTAGTTGGTCATTCGAAGCTACACTAATGATAACATCTAAGTCAGAAAACAATAACCCCTGAGTCGAGGAATATACAAGACTACAACTAAAATCAGAATCAAAAGAAAGGGTTGGCCATTATGCAATACAACAAAGAAAAACCTAAGTCAAGGGAGTCAAAAATGTAACATACCTTAATCGGTGAAAAACCTAAGGGTGTGTGATTCGCACTTCCTTCGGCGACGGTCCCGAGCCTTCCTTAAAACGATGAGAGCTCTACAAAGAAAACCCTAGAGAGAGAGGAAAACTCTAGAGAGAGAAAATAGGATTCTAAAAATTCTAGAGAGAGAAGAGAGCTTTTAGAGAGAAGTTAATTTTGGAAAGTGGTAAAAGTGAATATGATTTTTACCAAATCCACTATTATATAGGAAAGAGGAGGTGAACAGTTACTCTGACAAAATCAAGTATTGCTTTTAATATAAAATATTGAAAGGAGTAAAATGTCCAAATTCATTCTTCAAGGCTCCCAAAAACGAAGACCTCCTGGCATGTGGACCGAACTTCTATACTTGTGAAAATTAAGAAACAACTTTCCTTTTCCCGAGGATGGTACCCTCGGGAATCAAAGGAAGCTTACTCCTTTTTCCGAGGATGGCACCCTCGGGAATCAAAGTAAACATACTCCTTTTCCCAAGGTTGGCACCCTCGGGAATCAAAGGAAACACTCTCCTTTTCCCGAGGTTGGTACCCTTGGGAATCAAAGGAAGCATACTCCTTTTCCCGAGGTTGGCACCCTCGGGAATCAAAGGAAACACTCTCCTTTTCCCGAGGTTGGGACACTCGGGAATCAAAGGAAGCATACTCCTTTTCTTGAGGTTAGCACCCTCGGGAATCAAAGGAAACACTCTCCTTTTCCAGAGGTTGGGACACTCAGAAATCAAAGAAAGCATACTCCTTTTCCCTAGGTTGGCACCCTCGGGAATCAAAGGAAACACTCTCTTTTTTCCGAGGTTGGTACCCTCGGGAATCAAAGGAAACACACTCCTTTTTCCCGAGGTTGGCACCCTCGGGAATCGAAGGATTCATACTCTTTTTCCCGATGCTAGCACCCTCGGGAATCAAAGGAAACATACTCCTTTTCCCAAGGTTAACACCCTCGGGAATCAAAGGAAACATACTCCTTTTCCCAAGGCTAGCACTCTCGGGAATCAAAGGATTCATACTCCTTTTCCCGAGACTAGCACCCTCGGGAATCCAGAGAATAGTCTCAAAGCATGAAGAATCATCCGCCCTCCTCGAGGGACAACACTTGGTCAAATTTGGGGCTTCTTAGCCCCTAATCAAGCAAACATCCTCGAGGCTCGGGACTTGGTCATCATGGGGCTTATTAGCCCATGACCGAGCAAACACCCTCGAGGCTCGGGACTCGGTCGTCAAAGGGCTTATTAACCTCTGACCGAGCAAACACTCTCGAGGCTCGAGACTCGGTCATCATGAGGTTTATTAGCCCCTGACCGAGCAAACGCCCCCGAGGATCGGGACTCGGTCATCATGGGGCTTATTAGCCCCTAACCGAGCAAACACCCCCGAGGCTCGGGACACGGTCATCATGAGGCTTATTAGCCCCTGACCGAGCAAACACCCCCGAGGCTCAAGACTCGGTCATCATGGGGCTTATTAGCCCCTGACCAAGCAAACACTCCCGATGCTCAAGACTCGGTTATCATGGGGCTTATTAGCCCCCAACCGAGCAAACGCTCCCGAGGCTCAGAGCTCAGTCATTCATTCGGTTTCCCTCACCGAGGAACCCTACTTATTACACACAAAAGCCTAGGTGATCTTATTGTCCTGTTAAACACCTGTTTCGGCACGATCTTTAGTCTGTGACCTTCGAACAAGATGCCTGACCGGCTCTTTGGATAAATTCCTGACCGGGTACCCTTAGTCCATTGGACTCGAGAGTTGCATGACCTAGACGAGGGGGATGGGTGTGATTCCGCTTGACACCTAACCTCTCTCGGACCTCGGTATAAGTATCAAGCGTGGGGCTAATTGTTCCTACACTTACCCAATCACTAGGCGCCACGTGGCATCCGGTGGGTCCCACTTGCCTATTTGGGAAACATGTGGGCCCCACCTATCCACGTAGTATAGACACCCAAAGGGGTAGGTTCGTACAATACAGACCAAAAGGCAGACTCACACGATTATGACAAATATTGTACTTTTGTCCCACATTGATTAAATGCAGTACTTCTTTATTCCCACATTGGAGGAGGAGTCAAGTACAACCTTACCAAACCCTATAAAAAGGGAGTTGGTGAGCCTATTCCAGGTATCTAATTCGGAACCCACCAAGTACAGTCTAGTACAATTTCTAGCTTGCTTAACCTTCAGTCTTGGAAGTCTCCTTGCTGACTTAAGCATCGGAGGGGCTTTTTTGAGTCAACCCCCCAAGCCAGTCACCTTTGTGTGTTTTGCAGGTTAGCCGGAGGAGATCAGTGCCTATTCACATGGCGTAGACACCGACACGTACGTGCCAGCTGTCATCCCCAGTTGTATTCTATTAGCTCGTTTATTTGTCGTCCTCTTTGTAAGTTCCTTGAACATGAACAATTTAATTTTTTGGTTATCCTTAGCAAATTTAGCACCTCCACTGGGCAACCCCAAAATTCCACGAATTAAGCAAACCCGCCGTGGTTTCCACCTAGGCAAGTCCAAGACGATCCCGCCACCGTATGAATGGGCCACTGATCGACAAGCCGTTCTTTACAGCTTGACCCGCCTCGCTCGATGAAATGGGTACCTCGAAAATATTAGACGAGTGCCAACTAAAGTGCAGGAAATGTTCAAGAACTTCACCCCTAGTGTTTGATCTGGATGAAAAATCTGCATAAGTGATGTCCTTCATTCGAGCCAATTATCGGAGCTGGAACGGCGTTGCACCGGTCCAGTGGACGAAGCTTACGCTTCCCACCTACCCACATTGCCACGAACAGAATAGTCTGATGCCATTGATATCAAGGAATAAAAGGTCTATTAATTGGCTATTTCTATTTCTTGGACAATTAATCGAATTATGTGATTTGAAACAACTCCAGTACTATTGCAAGCACAGAGGCAACATTGATCGCTCACTTCCCAAAAATAAGCTCGTTTACTATATTTTCATGGAAATCTGTTGACAGAGTATATAACATATTCCTGATTGAGGCCCGGGAATATGTTATATACATTTGTATTCAACTTTCTTCTTAATTAGATGAAACTCGTACTCAGATCATTTCAGGACATTTATCAATGTATGTATGTTGTCATTTGCTGGTTTGATATTACAATACTAGTAAGCTTTTTTTCATGTATGTCCTGTTGCTGATTTGATATTACAATTCCTAATGGTAGGTACGAATTTTTACGGATTCCCAATGGTAGGTATGAGTTTTTTTAATCCCAATTATAAGCATGTGTTTTTCTCAGTCATATACAAATATACTCACATCAGCTTCTGAATCAAATTATTGTGTACCAAGCAGGCCATTACATATACAGTAACTTCAAAATTTTATAATAAGTGCAATTCATAGGATTATGTAGCAACCCACAAATCCATTAATATCCTATTATTGTTTTAATATTTCACTTTCCATATAATAACCTACAAAACACACACATATATATATATATATACACACACACACACACACACATATATATATATATATATATATATATATAATAGGTAAAAGTTAACAAACGCACTCGGGGTATTAGATAAGAAAACTAAAAGTGAAAATATTAAATGAATATAAACATTAATTACATCTATTGACGTGTGATTCTGGCATACATTCCAAAATTTATACCATTTTGAGAAATATATTTAGTACTTATCTAACTCTCCGGGGTGCCCTTCAGCAATATCGATATAAAGTACATATTTTGACTTAGCTTGCATAATAAGAGAAAGGATTTTTTGTACATAACCACCTGTCAATTAGGGCAGTTTCAAATTAACCACCACCTCTTTAACTTATTTTACAATACCATCACATAATTACATTTCATTTCAAAATACCCACCACCAACGACCTTTTTGCCAATCTCCGTTATTTTATGGGCCTCACTCCGTTACAATTTCTTATTTCACCCAATTCTCTCACAATACTCCTCCCTTTTATCCCTTTCACCCCTTCCACTTTCACTTTCTTCTTCCTCTCTCCTCCATTACTACCTTTCCTTTCAATTTTTTTCCTTTCATGCATTTGGGTACTTAAATTCAATYGATTTTCAATTTTCTTGTCAAACAACACTAATTATTTATTCWTTGRTATCCTTAATAACCAAAAAAGTAAAAAACACTCAAATGGGTAGCCTAAAAAATCATGAATTTCGGCAAAATAGTAAGAAATATAACAAATTGCATTATGCAAGTTAAGGGGATTAAGAAAAATTACAGAAAGAACATCATTGGGATCAACWATTCATTGAAAATGGGACAACTTATCAAGACAAAGACTCTGAAAATCAGGGCTAGGAAGAACAATACTTTGCGATTTGGGGTCACTCTCAATTTTCTGGGTAAACTCAATTGGAGAAGACGAAGCTTTGCGAATTGTAGCAGCAATTGCTGAAGCAACGGTAAGGTGTTTTATTAATAAGGAGGTGATGATATGGTTGAAATTGGGGCAAATAGATGATGGGTTGAAGAAAAAGTGTTGTAAGGAATTGCAGAAAGAAGAAGCATTATCTGATTATTTAGGAATTAAATAATTTACACAACAAAAATCAATCAAAAATCACTAGTTTCAGTTGTTAATTGATCTGAGTGTTGTTGTTTGAGGAATTGGGAAGTAAAACCTGATTAATTAGGGATTAAATAATTTAAATTAGTTGAAAGTAAACCTGCTTTGTACAAAAAAAATGGATGAGAGAGAGGAAGAAAGTAAGATGAAAAAAGAGGTGAAAGGGAATGAAATCAAGGATGAGAGGAAGAAGAATGTGAAAAGGGTGAAAAGGAAGAAAAGGAATGAAGAATGAAGGGAATCGTGGAAGATTGGGGGAAAAGAAGGAAAACATAACGGAGTGGGCCCCACAGATAACGGAATTTGGCAAAAATGTCGTTGGTGGTGGGTATTTTAAAATGTTATGTAATTGCATGGTAGTATTGTAAAATAAATTAAAGAGGTGGTGGTTAATTTGAAAATGCCCTAATTAAAAGGTGGTTCTGTACAAAAAATCCTAAGAGAAATGGATGAAAATATGAAATATTTTACCGGCATGATTAAATGATGAAATGGTAACATATCTTAATTTAATTTCTAGAACACAGTGTTTTTGTATATGTGAAATAAATAATTTGGAGATTTGATATTATGGTGGCAAACTTTGAGAGACTAGAAAATACAATAATATTACTTGAACTAACAGTAGTTATTGTTAGGATGTAAGTCAATGCAACTGAAATTACAAATGTAAAACCTATTTGGATGGTACGAATCTATAACTGAAAAATGAAACTATAGTATTAATGTTAGCAATCTTGAACCACATTGATCACCTTGCTGGCTACCAAGAGGGCAAGAGTAGGATATGGCTCCGATCCGATCCTCGATATCTAACCGTATCATCAATCACCTTGCTGCCTGCAGAAAATTTCATTCACAAGAAACATTAGTAATGTTCAAACATGATTCATAAATATATTTAAATTTGCATAAAAAAAGGCAAACAACTCAGAAGTGAATAGAATGAAGAAAAGCAACGAACCTGATTGAAGTTGTTATTATTGTTATTGTGGTAATAATTAGGTTGTTGTTCACGGTAGTATAATGCCGCATCATCCACATAATTGTTCGCTGAGACATCTCTGATATGTTCTCTTCCCATCCGCGGAGGTCCACCCATAGCACCAGGCCACGAACCATATCGATGATTAGTGTATGGAGTGACAGTATTCATTATATTCGGAGAAGCAGCGTGATTAATCAAAGCATCTTCGAGATAATTTCCTCGCATAACACCAACTTCCCTAATACTTGAATTTTCTACAAATACCCGTTGCATGTTAGATTCGTGAAGACCATGATAATAATGAGTCCTTGTCGAATGAACACCGTTTTCCTGACCACTTTGTTGGCTCTCCAATTCCAGCCTCGACGCCTCCATTCTCGAATTTGGGTTCCCAATTGCAGATTCAAGAGGTTGTCGTCGGATGTTATTCATCTGGTTTATGTTTGTCTTTTCTTCGAGAGGTATCTCAGCTTGTGAACGTTCCGAATTCTCAACACTGTTTAATTCTTCTTGCACTACTTGCTCCCAATTTTCCGCTGCTTTTTTGCGAAGTTTCTGCATTACAAAATTAATAATGGGTGCATAGTACATTAGTACATAATTTTGAGGCACGCAGCCATCTCAATTGTAATATCAATACAAATAACATGCATCATGCATGCTACATTCCTTCAACCCTACATTCCTTAGAGCCTATTTGGTAAAAGGAAAGTGGAAGAAAATATAACACTTTCTGAAATTTTGGTTACAAAAATAAAGCGGGGAAGGAAAAGAAATTCATAGGAAAGTTTCTTTACAATTTCTTCTCTTTCCTTCCCTCCCAAAATTAGGGGAATTCAATTCGTAAGGAAAGAGAAAATAAGTTTAATTTTTCTTTCTTTCTTCCTTTCCTCTCCTTTATTAATGTCTAACCAAATATGGAAAAATATGTTAGATTCCTTTCACTTCTTCCATGTGAACCAAACATGGGAAAATAAGTTTATTTTCTCTTCCTTTCGTTCTTTTCCCTTACTTTCTCTTCTTTTGTTTTCTCTTCCCTTCCTTTACTAATATTAAACCAAACAGGCTAAATTTTTCAAAACAAAAAATGGAGCTTCTACATTTACTCTCGCTTAAAACATCATTCAATTAAAAAAAAAAAACTAATCCGTACATATAAGCTAGAAAATAAAAATTCTGAAAAAAAAAACCAAAAAATAACTTATATGATGCTATAAAGTTATACTGATATTATCCATTTATTTCTCAACCATGAAACAATTATTTTTTTTCAAAAAATTATTTTACAATAAAAAAAACAAATAAAATTGAATATTAAATTGTAACAACCAGCATAGTATCCATATTTTATTAGTTCACATATTTTCATTTGGAAACAGTAATTGTCATTTTTTTTATATGAATGAAGTAACTATTCTATAAAATAAAATAAAATTTAACAGTTCATTATCAATTAATCTGAAATAACTTTATAATCAACTAGTGCATTAATATTTACACTGAAAAATTAACATGTAGTATTATTTTTTTAACTCGGTGCAATTTGCACCGCTACAATCTAAATCTAAATACTAATAAAGCAAAACACAACTAATGTCTTACTTGGCGGCCTCTCAATAAAAATTTTCCCACCAACAACATTGAAGACATCATAAATATTTTTTTTTAAAAAAAAAAAACAAGTATATGCGTATACGCTCTATCTTAAATTAAATCTAGAAAAAATAAATTTCAATTAAAAAACTATAAAAAGAAATTATAACTCATCTCACTTTCTTTTAAACAAGGTAAGAATGCATGTAAATGCGTGCATAGCCTTTTAGAATAGGCAATTTTTTGTTTTTTTAGTAATTGATTTTACTTTATTTTTTATTTAAATGAGATAAATAGGGTTTTTTTTAGTATTTCAAACTAAAAAAATTTAAGATAGAAGAAGTAACTTTTTCTATATAGTTTTTATATTTTTCTGTTATTCTATTTAAATTTTTATTTACATAAGAATTTTTCAATTTTTAGGTTTTTGGATAAAATATATTTTTTATTGTTTTTTAGATCTAAAAGTAATAAATTTGTTAGATATCCTTTTTTTATTTACTATTTTTATATTTAGTTATTTAATTTTTTAATTTTTTTCGATAAGGATAGACTAGATATCGGCTTCCTCGAAAGAAGCAAAAAAACAGGCTATCCTTGAAGTAGGAATGAAACAGAAGCTCTTGGCCAGCCCTTTGGGTAGGCACTACGGGATCAACAACAATAGCTGCACGGAGTACGGTAGAATTCCTCAATACGGGATATTTTTTATTGTTGTTTTTAGATCTAGATGTTATTAAGTTGTTAGATATTTCCATTTTTATATTATTATTTTTATATTTAGTTATTTTATTTATCTTTTTATTTTTTTTGGATGAGATATATTTTTTTTATTTTCTATTTTTATATTTTGTGATGTTATTAATTTGTTAGTTATTTCTATTTTTATTTTATTGTTTTCATATTTAGTCATTTAATTTATTATTTTGAAATTTTTTGGATAAGATATATTCTTTTTATTTACTCTTTTTATATTTAGTTATTTTATTTTCTAATTTTTAAAAAATATCATTGGGGGGCAAAAAGGTCTTCACAAAAATTATTCGACCAAATTTGGGTGTTTGCATTTTATATAACATAGATTAAATCAAGATAACAACTATTAAAAAAACAACTATATCCCACCTAAAAAACAAAAATTATATCCCATCAAAACTAGAGTAAAAAAAACGACTATATCCCATCTAAAAAAACAACAATTGTTTATCATCATAAATAAATTTTGAATTTGAATTTGATGTTTAAATTATATATGAAGTATATATATATTAAAATAATCAATCTAAATACAAATAATGTATCCATTATCTAAATCTATGTCTATGTTTAAAAAAACAACTACTTCATCCGTATCGTTTTAATTGCAACAATTACTCAAAATGAAAATATCATATTAATTGCAACAAACTATTTTTTTCCTTTTTTGGTAACTTTCAAGTATGGAAATGTCTATTTTACCCTTACTAAAATATGTAAAACATAATTAAATTAACCTAAGTAACATTAACATCTTATAAATTAATATATAATTAACAACTTAAACATAGAATTAGCGCAAACCTCAGCCTACCCATTCTCCCCCGGCATCCACCATCAACCACGCACTGACAGCCACTACACACTGTGTCTCCCGTCAACACCACCGTCGACAACACCACTACAACCACCGCAACCTCCCTACAACCCTTATCGAAACCCCACGAACCACCGCGACCTCCCTAATACTCGTATCGAACAGCTGCAACCACCAGCCTCAACAAACAACGATGGTGGTTCGATTGTACGTGGTTCGCTAGTGGTTCGATTGTGGTTCGCCAGTTATTCGCGAGTGGTTCGATTGTGATTCGCAAGTGGTTCGATTGTGATTCGTAGGTGGTTCGTGTGCAATGGCGGTTGTTGGTTCGTGTTTGTGGGTCAATTGGGGGTTGGTTATGGTGGTGGTTCGTGATTGTGGGTCGAATGGGGCCGGGCCTTGTTCGTGGGTGGTGTCGGTGGTGTCGTCGATTCATGGTGGTGAGCGGTGGTTTGTGGTCTGTTTGAAGTGGCAGTGGTTCTTTTTATTTTCCCCACTTTCTCTCATATCATTATGTTTTAATTACATGGCTTAAATGTCTTTAATCTCAATTTGTAAATTGTGCCTAGGAGTCCGTGAAATTGAGTTTGTTGCGATTAAAAAGATACGGAGGAATTATATTCTTTAACTTTCAAAAATATAACTATATCTTTAAAACTTTAAATTATACTTCCTCCGTATAAAAAAACGCAACTTTTGCCATTTTTGGAAKTATCACAATAAATGCAACTTTGGTTTTTTTCCATATTTGGTAAGTTTTAGCTTATAAAATGTCTATTTCACCCTTATTAAAATATTTAAAACATAATTAAACTACCCTAATCAACATTATCAATTTATAATCTAAATTAATTAAAAACCTAAACATAAACTAATCTCACCAAGGACCACCACTCTCCCTCCCTTGACACCACCAAACCTAAGAACCACCACCACTCCATTTTTGAAACAACCACCACTGCAACCATAACAACCCCACGAACCACTACCCATCGTTGCTATTAGCCACTACCACTGTAACCATAACAACCGCCATTACCCATCGTTGCTATTAGCCCCACCCACCACCAAATCAAAAAACGCCACTGCCCAAGTCGAACGAAATCTGGGTAATTGAACAACGCCACGCCACTACCCATCGCTATTAGCAAGAAATCGAACGAAATCTGGGTAATTGCAACCAAGTCCAAAAAAATCTTGGCAATTGCAACCAAGTTCAACAAATTTTTGACAAGAACGCGATTTGAATTGGAGTTCGTCGAACCCTAGGTGGTTCAATTGGGATTCGATTTGGGTTGGCAGTTGTGGTGGTTTCGATTGGGGTTCGATTTGGCCAAGAACGTGAATTGGTGATCATGGTGGTTGTTCGAATTGCGAGTGGAATGGTGGCTCGAATGAGAAAGTGGTTCGAATGGGGTGGTGGTGGTGGTTCGAATGGACTGGTGGTGGTGGTTCGAATGGTGCTGGTGGTCGTTTGAATGGTGGTGCAGTGGTGCTAGTGGTTCTATTTTCCATCATTAGTTTACTTAGATCTCTTAATCAAACCTCTAATCTTACTTAGGATCTTTTGCCTAGGAGTCCGCACCTCCCTTAAAGTTGCGTTTTTTATGATACAGAGAAAGTATTAATATTTCTTATCTCACCGTATTTAAAACCAAAATTTATTAGAAAACCAACAACTATATCCTATGTTATTATTAAATCAACAACTTATATATACTTGGTACTCCCTCCGTTCCACAAACTTTTGTGCATTCGCTATTCATACGCTTCCCAATGCACATTTTGTATCCTTAATATCGATAATTCTATATTTTTAAAAATTATAATAATTGAATATTAATAATGTACTTATTAAAACAAATCAAATAAGATCCCACATAACTATATTTATTATCATATATTCATACATATATAGAAGATTATCTCTACATGTGAATAGTTAAAAAAAACCCGAATGCACAAAACAATACGAAACAGAGGAGTATATAAGTTAAATTTATAAGAATTATATAACATGAATAAAATAAAAACATAAGACATAACAATCAATTTGTTAAAAATTAAATTAGCGTACTATAAAATAGTTTTTGTTAAAAAAAACGATCCATCGCATGTGAATTAATCTAGTTTAATAATACTGTAAATGTATTAGTACCTGCATTTTGCTAGAAATATGATATTGATCCAAGCCAGGAACATTCATATACTCCATGACACGTGTCGGAGTTGCGTCTGCATGATGTATATTTATTTACATTAGTAATAATTAAACTAATTAGATACAATTACTTTTTGCAACATAAGATTATCGTACAAATTGTACTTGGTAGGGATTTTCGTATTGAAAATGAATAAAAGAGAAATGGAAGAAATTTTATGTAACGTCAGAATGAAGGATTAGTGGTAGAAACATACTATTACAGAAGGAAAGAAGTAATAAAATAAATAAATAAATAAATAAATAAATAAATAAATGTAAGAAACAAAAACAAAAACTAATTAAAATGAAACTTACTTTGTCCTTGGTTTTCCAAGTGATAGACTGATTCTAACAATTTGTTAGTAAGTTCTTTCGTCCAAGACATTCTCTGCTTTTTGTTGCCCGAAGAATCACTTTTATGCGAGTACTTTCTCTTCGTCATAGTTATGGAATTATTTTCCGGCATATGATGAACTTCCTTTGCTCTGATTTTTGCAAACACAGATTATCTTAGAATACTCTAACAGATTTTAGTCATTTTTGCTCTAAATTGAACGATATTACGTACGTTCTAACATACCTTCTTTTTGCGTATGTATATTTTCGCGACTGATTCTCATCAATGCTATTACCATCTTCTTGTAACATGTCTACCACTTCTTTTGTAGATGGTTGAGTTTTTGTCACTGCGTACGAAAATGTGTACTAATATATGAAAGACTTCCCATACATCATTCACTAATCTGACTCTTCAAATAATACTTGCCATACAACTTTAAATTACTAATTAAACGTACTTCGTTCTAAGCTGATGATAAATTCCATTGTTATTAATTATGAAGAGGGTAAAAAAAATTATTACTTTGTTGCATTGTTCACATACTTCTCAAAATTAAGTCACTTTATTGTTGTATATGCTAGCTAATTAAACTCCAATTAGGTAAATTTGTCAAAAACCACCTTTTTTAAATGAATTTGTCTAAAATCACTTTTTTTAAGCTAAAACCTTGTTGACCACCATCTTGCTGCCGTTGACCACCACCTGGTGGTCAACAAAGCTTTAGCTTACAAAAGGTGATTTTAGACAAATTCATTTAGAAAATGTGGTTTTTGACAAATTTGCCCCTCAATTATTCTTTTTGTTTTTGTGAAAATATTCAATTTTCAATGTATTTCTTTAAGACAACAATATAAAACCATAACCCTGAATTCATAGGTAGAAAAAGGTAAAATACATGCAATTTATCAAATTTGGAAGGAAACTAATTAAATTGCTTTGAGAAAGATTAACGATTGGAACTGCTTGATTAAAAGAACTAATAAAGCAATACGAGAAGGATTAATAATTGCAACAACTTGATTAAACCCTAATATTTTCTTTTCTTTTACTGTACTATGATTATTACTATTATCATTTTATTCTTTTTGGTGCTATAAATTACTATTATCATTATCATCGATATATGATTTGCTAAATAAAGGAATCATATACAATATAATATTATAATGTAGCAAAAAAAAAAAAAAAAAAAAAAAAAAAGCATACCATCATAACCGAAATTGAGAAGTAAGGACTTTAAGTTGTTGAGCATAACTTCATCTGAATCAACAATAACAACTTTGAATGGATAATTCTCAGAATTACTACTGCTTTCCCTGATTTTCTCTCCCATAGTAATTCACGTAATCTCGGGAAGAAATCTCAAACACTGGAAAAATAAAATTGAAAAAGAAATCTTTGATTGTCTATAAGATAGTGCAGATGTTTATATATATATAGAGTTTGCTAGCATTGTTTCGATCTGTTAATCAGTTATCAGTAAGTTGTTATATGACCTTATATCATAGCTTAGTTGGATAATATCTTTCACTTATCATATCTTTATTTTTTTATTTTTTTTAATTAATATATATGTTATCAGTTTAAAATTGAAGAGGCAGGTACCTTTTCATGCTATATGATATTTAATAATAATGCAAGTTGGATAATAAAAACACTAGAGTGCCGCGAGATATTAAAAAAATCTAATCTAAATACTAATAAATCAGAAAACGGTGGATATATATCATCGATGTTTATGTGGTGGTTTTTTATTTTTAGAAAAATTCGTCAAAAGCATTGATAACATCATAAATAAATTTTGATTCTAAATTAAATATTAAAATAATTAATCTAAACACCAATAATATATCTAAAATCTAAATCTAAATCTATAATTATATCTATGTAAAAAAAATATCCTATAAAATTATATATCTTTATCTTCAAACTTTCAATTATACTTCATACTAATAAATCTGATCTCACTTTATTAAAAGAAAACGCTCAAAGTAGCAAATCAACCCCTAACTTGCACCATTTGTGCAATGTAGCACCTTAATTTTTATTTAAAGCCAATCACCCTACAATTTTCAATCTAGATGCAATTTAATCTATTTATTACAAAAATACAATCCAAAAAGTTTTAATAATTCAAATACATGCAATTAAATACTTTTGTCAATTTAATATAAAAATAAAATAAATATTTTTTAAATAATATTAATTTTGGGTGAATTGCACCTAATATTAATCTTAGGGGGTTAATTTGAACTAATTAAACCTAAGGGGTGATCTTGCATAATTGATAAGAGTAACGGGGTTAATTTGCTACAAACGACAGAAAAAAAAACTAAATCTATGAAAAAACAACAATTATATATTATTTCACCGTATTTTAAATTAAATCTATAGATTATACCAATCTTAATCTTAATCTTACTTTTAATACTAATAAAGCAAAAAATTGTTGATGTCACCGATGCTTATGTGGCGGCCTTTCATTAAAAAAATTCGCGCCAAAACATTGATGACATCAATAAATATTTTTAAAAAAGACAATTATATGTCATCTTACCCTATCTTAAGTTAAATCTAAAAAAAACTATATAAATAAAATTAAATTAAAAAAATATATTAAAAAATAACTTTATCCCATCTAAAAGATAACAAATATATCTCATCTCACTTTACTTTAATTTTAATCTAGATAACAACAACTATTAAAAAATAACAATTATATGCCATCTAAAAAACAATCACTATATCTCATCTCACTCTATTTTGTTCACAAAAAAAAAAATCTCACTCTATTTTAATTTAAAAACGTTAACTATAACTCATCTCACTTTATTTTAAATTAATTTTGTATAAATAAATATTAATACTAATAAAGCAAAACACAGTTGTTGTCATGCTTACTTGGTGGCCTCTCATTAAAAAAAATCTCCTTAAAACATTGATAACATTATAAATAACTAGAATTTTATGCATGCGATGCGTGCTATTTTGTATGAATTTTGAAATCGTCAAAAGATAATTTTCAATGCAATTGTTTAAATATTCTTTTCAAATTTATTGTTTGATTAATCTTTCTATTAATTTTTCTAATTAATTGTCTATGTTTTCCCTAAATTTAATATTGTATTTTATCATTATACATATTATTTCTTCCATTGTAAAAAATGGTCATAAAATTTTGTCAATTTAATTTAATTTAGATTGAAACATTTTATACATGCACCATTTTTAACTTGCTTAGTAGTTTACATGTCAAGCACAAAAAGGTAAGGGTTTTATTTATTTACTACTAGTATTCTTTAATTTGTATGCGATGCGTGCGTGACTACATACCAAATAAATAATAAATGTTTATAAATTTTTCTTATATCAATAATTCATTGGTTTTTAACTGTTTATTCATTGTTATTCAAATATGAAGTATGCAAAATAAAGAAATATAATGTTAGAAATAAAAAATTGTACTTAAATAATATACATTAGCAAATAATAATGTTAGAATATAATTAGTACACAAATTTTATAGTACAGTCGGTTGTACGATACAACTACACTAAATTTTCCAAGTTGGTCTACCAAGTATGGTATCATGAATATCATTTGATTAGTGTAACTTTTAGTATAAAATAAAAGTTTTACATTTTTCTTCCTATTGTGTCAATCACATAAATTATTTTGTCAATTGAATTCCTTTTATTAGTGTAACTTAACGTATACAATGTTTTATTGTAACATGTTTATTATAGTAAGAAAAGAAAACGCTCTAAACATTGCTTAATTAGTACTAGTCTTTTAACCACGCGATGTGTGCGTGTATTTATTAAAATGTTGCATTGATATATGATTTGTTTAGTTACTATGATGTTTTTCTTTGTGATTGGATCTTGAATATAAAAAATATAATTTACAGATATTACAAAATAGTTTAAGTTGATTTTATATAAATTCAAAAAATGACACTGTTTTGTACAAAAATAAATAAATTAAATTATATATAGTGAATTGACGGTTCAATTTTGAAATTTTATATGTTATTGTATTAATTGATTGACTTGTGGGAATAAATTTAATAAAGTGAACATTAATTGATCTAAATTATTCTAATTTAAGTTTTTTTATTGATAAAAAATTTCCTTTTTCATTTAATTTGGTTACATTGATTGATAATCTAACTATATATCATATATTTGAATTGATTGAATAACCATTAACCAATATGGTAAGTTTATGCATAATTTATGGTGTGTTGTGTAATATCCATAAGTATTATGAGTAGATTAGTAATTTCAAAGGGGACATCATTGCTCCCCCATTCACTTATATAATAAAGATTATGTAGTTGAAATTTCAAATGCAATACCATTTTTAACTTTTTCAACATTTATGTCAAATTGACAATTTAAAAAGTAAAAAAAATTATTAATGATTTTTTAAAAAAAACATTAAGGGTATAATGGACATTTTGAAGGGGGACATCAATGCTCTATGCTCCCCTTCCCTTATGTAATAGAGATATTTGTTTTTTTAAAAGTAAAACACAACTATATGACAACTCACTCTATGTTAAATAAATCTAGAAAAAATAACAGCTATCTAAATAAAATATTAAAATTAAACTAAAAAAGCTTTAAAAAAAAAAGCTATATCCCATATTTCCATTTAAAAAAGCAATTGTATTTCATTTAACTTTATTTTAAATTAAATCTTGATAACAACTATTGACAACAATCATATCTCATCTAAAAAACAACAAATATATCTTATCTCACTCTATTTTTAATTTTAAAAACGATAATTATATGCTACCTGACTTTATTTTAAAATAATTTTGTATAAATTAATTAAATAACAACTATTGGAGTTTATCATATCTTTCAATATATATTTTATCGGTAAAAGTTATCTTAATACTAATAAAGTAGAAAACGCTTGATGTCATAATGCTTATGTGGCTGCCTCTCATTAAAAAAATTCTACCAAAAGCATGGATGAAATCATAATTCTAATAAAAATTATATTAAATTAATTTTATCTATTATCCCTTATTTATCCAAAAAAATAATAAATTAAATCAATAAACAAAAATACTTTGTTAATCATGATATCTTACTATTAATTATCATATCTTACTATTAATAAAAGATTAAATAAAAACTGAGTACTGGATAACAATTATATCCTAAAAATTATATGATCGGTAATTAAAAAAGATTTATTAAAAACACAATAATAAATATCATATCTTACTATTGATACAAGATTAAATAAATAAAAACTACAAGGTATATCTTATAAATTCTATCAACAATTAAAAAAATACTTATAAAAAAATAATAATAAGATTAAATCTAAAAAATATTTAATATAGTCGTGCATCGCACGGGAAACTAATCTAGTAATAATACTTATAAAGCAAAGCATTGTTAATGTCATCAGCAATTCTTACGTTGCGGCTTCTCATTAAAAATTTTCCCGCCAAAAGCATTGATGACATCATAAATAAAATAATTTTCTTAATAAAAAAAACAACTATGTGCCAACGAACTCAGTCTATCTTAAGTTAAATCTAGAAAAAAATAATTATATAAAAAAATAAAAATAAGAAACTATATTACAAAAACAACTTTATCTCATCGACAACAATTATATCTCATCTCACTTTATTTTAAATTTAATCTAGATAACAACAACTATTAAAAAAACAATTATATCTCATCTAAAAAACAACCACTATATCTCATCGCACTTTATTTTTAATTTAAAAACGCTAATTATATCCCATACATTTCACTTTATTTTAAATTAAATTTTTTTAAATTAATTAAATAACAACCATATCATATCTTTCTATATATATCTTATCGGTAAAAATTATTCTGTATATATACACAACTCCTCCAATTTATTTATTCGTCATAAAAAAAAGTTGCATAAAAAATGTTCCAAAAAATTAAAGAAACATGGCAAAAGCCTTCAATTTCATCAATGAAATAACGCCAATGAAAGAAAACATGACTAATAAAGTCGGAATTATAAAATTATGGAAGCCTCCAAAATTTTACGAATCCAAGTGAATATGGTAGCATTGACATGGTCTTTATGGATGAAAAGGTAATTTACTATAACTATCTACCATTAATGTTTTGTTAATTTTTAATATCAAATACTTGATTACTCCAATCCAACATTATTCTTTTATTTTAGGGTGATAAAATTCAAGAGACAATTAAAAAAAATTGATCAAAAGATTTGTTGATCTACTTAAAGAAGGCGAGTTACGCATCATCACGAATTTCGGCGTGGGAGAAAATAAAGGAGATTATAGATCAAGCAACAAAACATCCTTACAAGATTAACTTTTTCTTCTCAACTAAAGTAAGAATATACGGTTTTATGTTTGTGTCATTTTTGAAAATATAACATCCAATTAGTTGGATGATACATACTTAATAGGTATGCTACCTAACCTCTATTTTCATATTATTTTATTTTTTATCTAATTTTTTTCTCATTGTATCAAATTTGTGAAAATATTATTATCTTTTTAAAAAAAATATATTATTGCGCAAGTAAACAAATTTGGCCCCCTTGAGCATATTAATCGAAACGGTAAAGACTCAAATAAGCTTATGATGGAACTCAATGATATAGAGTATGTATTTTTTTTTTCTTTTGTGTGAAATAAGAACAACAACTTTATTATTCAGTCAATTTTTAAATTTTATAAATTTGTATCTATAATTAGCATCTTATAAATGTTTTTTTTGTAAAAATTTAGAAAATAATAAATATAAAAGGAAGAAAACAATCAAGTGCACTCTATGGCCAGGATTGATATTTGAAGAAGATATCTTGAGATAAATAATTTAGGAAATGTCACTATTATCATGCAAGTTGCAAAGATAAAAGAATAATGGAGAGTTAAGTTTGTTTTACTTCTATACTTTTCACCATAATATATATCTTATGCATATAATTTATATATATCTTCTTAATACTAATAAAACAAAACATTAATGATGTCATCAATGTTTCCGTGACGGCATCTCATTAAAAAAATTTCCGCCAAAAGCATTGATAACATCATAAATAAAATTATTTTTTTAAAAAAATAAAACAACAACTATAAGCCAACTCACTCTATCTTCAATTAAATCTAGAAAAACAACTATATAAATAAAATTAAATTGAAAAAAACTATTAAAAAAACAACTACATTCCATATTCTCTTTTAAATAACAACAATTCTATCTCATATCACTCTATTTTAAATTATAGGGATTTTCTAAGAAATACTCTCGAGATTTTGCGTTTTTTATAATATATCCCTGCAAAAAATTTCGTCCACAATATACCCCTGAGGTTTGATACCGTTCAACAATATAACCTTAATGGTTAAATTTAACCAAACATAAGGTTATGTGTAACCTTAAAAAAACTCGAATTTTTTAAAAAAAACAGTGACTACTCCTCCCACCACCCACCCCCACTCTACCAATCCTCCCACACCTATTAAAAGTTAAGCTTGATTAGTGGTTTTATAAACATTTGGTTATCACGTAGAAGGGTATCAAACCTTAGGGGTATATTGTAGAAGAAATTTTTTGCACGGGTATATTGTAGAAAACCCAAAACTTCAGGGGTATTTCATAGAAAATCCCTAAATTATATCTAAATGACAACAACTATTTAAAAAAACAACAAAAAAAATTGCAACGGTACTAATTAAAAAGTACTAATTGCTTAACTCAATTGCTTAACTCTTTACTATAAATATTAGTGGTTCCAATTGCATACCAATTTTTTTGTCTTTTCCTACCAATTTCTTTCCCTCTGCTTTTTTTTGGGACCACCTCGCTAATTCTTTTCCTAATCTACTATTAGCTTATTTCCTAACATAATACAAAAAAGTACGTTTGTTGAATTTATTATGTTACAGAGGGAGTATATCCCATCTAAAAAACAACAACTATATCTCATCAAACTTTATTTTAAATTAAATTTAGATAACAACAAAACTATAACTCATCCTATTTTTAATTTAAAAATGATAATTATATCTCATATCACTCTATTTTAAATTAAATTTGTATAAATTAATTAAATAACAACTAATAAGTTTTACTCGATTTTCCAATAGGTTTTAATAAAGCTACTATCATGTCTTTCCATATATCTTATCGGTAAAACTAATCTAAATACTAATAATGCAGAAAACAGTTGTTGTCATTAATATTTATGTGGCGCCGGCCTCTCATTTAAAAAAAATTCTGACAAAAGCACCGATGACATCATAATTCTATTAAAAATTACTCTGTATATTAGATTAAAATTATCTCTTATCCCATATTTATCCAAAATTTATTAAATTAAATAAAAAAACGATACTATATATAGAGTAACAATTATATTATATCTTATTATTAATAAAAGATTAAATAATAAAAAATACTAAATAACAACTATATCCTAAAATATGTCATTAGTAATTAAAAATATTCATTTAAAATAAGAATAAAAATATCATAATTTACTATTAGTACAAATTAGAGAAATAAAAACTACAAGATAACAACTAGTACTATATTAAAAATTAATAAACAAGTAAAATATATTTATAAAAAAATAATAAGATAAATCTTAAAAAATATTTAATGTAGTCGGCATCGCACGGAAAATTAATCTAGTTCTATATATATACACAACTTTTCCAATCATTTAATACTCTTTCTTCTTTTATTATTGATCTTGATCAATATAATACTAATACTCTCTCTTCTTTTATTATTGATCTTGATCAATATAATACTTTGAGTTTTATTGAATTCGCTTTTGGTTTTCAAACATATAAATCATCTTATTTTCAATCATTTTGTTTCATCGCAACCGTTTGAATTATTGTTGTCAATGCTAACAATATCTTTTGATGTAATAAGTGATTCGTTCGGAAACAAAGCTTTTGAGTTTTGATACTCGCTCTAACTTTGCTTTGTTTTCTTTCGTATTGGTAGCGATACAAGGTGAGTAAATTTGCATATACTTAAGCTTTGATTTCTATACATATTATTCTTGATTTTTGTACATATGACTCTTTTGATTGCTTAATCAAGACCGCAATTTGCTTAAATCACATTAAATTCATATTAATTATGGACAAATGAATTTTAGGCACCATATTAATTTGAAGTGGTCACGATTATTAGGCTGGGTAGCGATGCATGTATAATAGAAATCAACCCTTGTAGCAATATTAGGTTAATACGCATTCTAAGATCAAATCGACAGGCTCCTTGAATTCAATCATTATGATTCATGGAACTACAATGAGACCGAGTAGAGGCCGCTACATGCGAGCGAATTGGATCAAAGATATGGTCCATACCAATTCCCTGAACCGACAATCTTGTTACTGGACCTAACAGTGGGCCTTTAGTTTGGCACCAATGTTTCGGGTGTCCGTGATTAACCTGTATAGGCACAATGGCGATCCCCACTATCGAAAACACACCCCAACGCACTCACGTGCGGTATCTATGGCTCAAACCCACAATTCAAAATCGACGTAGGACAAGGTCCGATAAGGGCACACGCCTACCTAATGACGACTTCAATGGGGATAATCACCATTAAGTGAAGTGGACAGACTTGAAAGTCTCATAATTCCATCGATATTTTTCATTGGATTGTACATATTGCAAGTGGCCCTTCAAATAGGGTCACGCCTAAGGATACTTAATCTCATATGGGTATGTTATATACTCGAGATCTCCTTAAGGGGGGAAACTACCTTGGTGCATGTGGTTAATGGATCACATGGCTAAGACAAGTCATATCCCGTCCATGCCGCGTATGCACGTGTTACTGGATGCGTGTACATAAGAGGAAACTTGGCCATACATTGCTAATTGCTAGTGGTGAAATTTGGACCATCGCTCTACTTTTAGGCGTGGTACCCTCTTTGACCTAACCCAAATCGACCTAACCACTATCAAAGAAATTGTTGACAGCAACAAGCACATCATGGCTCACAGTAGGAGAATACCTTCAGGACCTTGGAATTTGGGAGATTTCATGGAGAAAACAGCCTCCTTAATCTTTCAATAGAAATGGGTTTAGTAAGGTGTGATGAGATATGATCTTCACTCAATGTAGGGAGATTACTCAGCCACAAATCTTTATGTCTTTGATCTTGGAAAGTACAACTGAAGGGATCCTCCATAGTGTTAGAGGAGAAGAGATCCTTGTAGTAGTTCAAAAACTCATTATGTAAGGCCTCATCCCCATGCATCAAGTCTTAATTGTTGTCCTGATGGTCCTGATTTCATCTTAATTTTGTGTTTTCTTGACATAACACTTGGATGTTCCCAAGCATCTCATTTGTCTTTTGCTATTTGTTTTCAATAAAGATAGGATGTTGAATGTATGAAACATTAATACACTCCTTCCTACAATTCAAATCTTCAATAGTGAGGAGGATTGACAACTAGAAGTCTTTGAATAGAGCTCATCCTAATTGATTCCATGTTTCTTTTTAAACATTAAGCACTAGTTGGTAAGCCTGAGTTTCCTTTGTTGGCAAAAACATATTTACCCTTTCCTCTTTGATTAAGTCATCATTGGATTCCTTGCAGCTCAACCACCAAACTTTCGATTTATAAATTAAGTCTCCTTTTTTATGGGTGGTTGGTTATGTAAAGTGAGAGGTGCATGATCAGAAATGAGAATCTCATGTTTCCAGGTGAAGGTGTCTTGAAACAAATTGAACCAATCTCTGTTGTCATAAGCACGATAAAGGGCTTCATAAATAGTATCAAGAGGCTCTCTATTATTTCACCAAGAGAATTTAACACTTGAGCTTGTGATATCAGTTAGGTTGCAAATTATTTTCATGGACAAAGTTATTGACACCTATTTCTTGTGATAATGGAAAATAATTACACAAGCTTTGAAGAAACAACGAATTCTCTCTTGAGTCGAATGTTCACAAACTTATCTACAAGGATAAATATTGCACATTATTCCAAACACCTAACAAATTCCATGTCCTAATAAGGGACGGAGCATGCTCCAAAGGCACATCTTTTAATCCGTCTTGCGTGGACCGGCTTCACAATAAATTTATTGTAAACCCAAATAAACTCACGTGACTTTCTTACATCAAAGTTACACGGCTATACACGCCTATCGAATATTACACGTAAAAAAGTTTCTGAATAGAAATTTCTCACATCACCAACACAGTACACGATGAATTCACATCGTTCACACCGTACCATTGTTGGGTTCATCATCGATGACCATCTACAACAGCATGTCACCGGACAATGGTCTATGAAGACACCGCCGATCGTCGCCGTGCAGTTCTGATCGTCGTCTACATACCCAATGGTCTATGGTGACCATCTCGAGTCATGACCACCTTGCTTTATTCCGGTCCCCATGAGTGTCACCGTTCTCTTTTTCGTTGAGTTGTTACCGATCTTCGTTTCTTTGACACAACAACCTCTATTAGAACTAAAGGGGAAGCAAATGAGGTTAGAAGCAAATATAGTAGTGGCATCTACGAAGTAGTGATGGCAATGGACCGAATCCGGGCAGGGTCCTCTAGGATCCAGACCCGGATCCATTAGGGGATCTAATTTTGAGGACCCGAATCCAGATCCGTATGGATCATACGGATCCGGGTCCTAAATGGATCCTTTCTTAATTTTTTACTTCAAATGAAAAACAACAAATATTGAACCAAATTTTGATTAAAAAAAGCCTAAAATAACATATATCTTCCTTACGTTTTCCATTATTCGTGAGTTTACAAGCAATCATACATATGATCATCAAAAATTTAAGTCATTTAACGTACGAGAAAAACAAAATTTCAAAGACAAATATACTTTGTTTTAGAGTATAATTAGTTTTAGGTTAAACCATAAAATAATGGATTAGTACATTCTCCAGTAGTATTACTATTATCCAACATATTTTATATTATTTTTTTAAAAAATGGGTAAACGGATCTTAGATAGGGTTCTAGAGGAGGATCCGATCCAGATCTATTTTTTAAAAGTAAGATCCAAATCCTACCCGGATCCATCGGGATCCTAAATTTTAGGATCCAAATCTGTCAAAAATGTATCTGGATCCTCGGATCCGGGCAGGGTCCTTTACCCACTGCCATCTCTACTACGAAGTCTTGAATCGGAGTACTAATATTTTGAAGGAAAAGCTCACATTGTTATTATTTGACTTGATTTTTATTCATTAATAATTTATTCTACCCCCGGCCCTTCCCTTTTGTAATTACCAAAACATACCATCAACCCATAAAAAACAGCAATACTAAATTAGATCTCAAGAATTCAAAACACTTGCAAAAAAACCAATCAAAGTATCAATTAATATGCAATAATCTCGAAAATTTTATTACATTAATATAAAATTGCATCTTTCGAAAAGAAATTGTTCATTATACCATAAATAATAATTTTATTCCTAATACACAATTCAAATTGCTCATCATATGAAAAAAATCTATTATTATACTATAAGACTATATATTTATTATATAAGGGAATGGGGGAGGAAGATGGTGTCCCCCCCCCTCTCTTAAAAGACTTTTATACCCTTAATGAAATTTAAAAATTATGAATTAATGTGCCTAAATTATCCCTTTAGTGATTATGTGATTAAATATGAAAATTGCATTTATTATGTGAGTTAATTAGTCAAAAATATTAAACAATGAACATTATCTCAAATTGTATTAAAACATTAATGGTTTTATTTAGAATTTCAACTTTGAAGACATAATTATTTACAAAATAATTATAGATAAATTGTATTGCTAATTAGCTATAAACCTTTTATTATGATACATACCATATAATCATTTTTGATGAAATATGAGGTACAATTTTCATATGTACAAACACGCATCGCGTGCACATAAAAACTAGATACAACCTTAATGTAATATTAAATCAAGGAAAAAATCAAACATAATTAATTAATTTTTTTAAAAAAAACAACTTTAAATTTTAAAAACTTGACATAAATATGATTTTGTCAATTAATGCATATATATTTCAAATTAAACATCATTTAACAATTATTTCAATATTCCATAATTAGGAAAATTGCTATGTATTTGAATGGTTCGTTATTAACTAAACAACATAATTCACTATTTGTAAGACAATAACTAAACTAGAAGTTCAATTTTGTACATATCAAACATCGTATAACAATCAAACAATAAAACTAATAATTTTACATTACGTATCAAGCACAATAATAAATTAACAATGTATTACTATATGCATTATTATATTTATTTCTTGATTGTAAAATAGTTTCTTAGATTGTCGATATATTAAATTGTGGCATTACTTTCTTACTAAAAGTCTAAGAAAAAAGAAAAACTTATCGCATGCATCGCGTGCATAGAATACTAGTACAATATAATGTACTTCTTTATCATATACTTGTATCTTATACTTGTGTACGATAATATAATTTTATGTGCTTTTATTTGAATGATATAGTGAAGTTTTATTTATACTATCTAATGTATCATATACTTTTTCTGATCTTATACTTTTGTGATATCATATACCTGTGCATGATATAATGCTACATTTAATACGATATAATGTATTTTATATCATATCATGTACCTATGCATAATATTTAATAAAATAAATGTTTTTATATATCACATACTTATATCTTATATACTTGTGTGTGATATTATAAACTTTTGAATGATATTATGTACTTCTGAATGATTTTTGTACTTTAATATGATATAATGTACTTATGTATCATATACTTATATCTTATACTTGTGTTTGATATTATGTACTTCTCAATAATATTGTGTACTTATATACGATATAATGTATTACTTCGCTATCATATATTTAATATCTTATATTTGTGTGTGATATTATGTACTCTTGAATATATTGTGCACTTTAATAAGATATAATGTACTTGTATTCATATACTTATATTTTATAATTGTGTGCGATATTTGCATTTCTAAAAATATTGTGAATTTTAATACGATATGATGTACTTCTGTATCATATTACTTATATTTTATACTTCTTTGTGTATTGTGTACTCCGTAATTAAGTGATAATGTGTACTTTAATACGATATAATATATTTTTGTATCATATATTTATATCTTATATACATACTCGTGTGTGATATTTAATTTCTGAATAATATTGTGTGCTTATAGACAATATAATTACTTCTATATCATATACTTATATCTTATACTTGTGTGTGATTTTATATACTTGTGAATGGTATTGTCTACTTATTATATACATTGCAATGTACTTCTTCATCGTATAATTATTTCTCATGACTTCTTTATCATATACTTATATATTATACTGTGTATGATATTATGTAATTTTGAATGATAGTTTGTACATTAAAACGATATAATATTCTTTTGAATCATATATTATATCTTATATTTGTGTGAGTTAGAATTGGTTTTTATAGTCTTGAAATTTATTTTGTTTTGGTCATATGTTGAGCCTTAAATTCAATCTTATTTTGTCCTAATTGAGTCTTGAATTTATTTTGTTTTAGTCTTATTTAGTTGCCAAAAAATGCAACAGTTAGAAAGGGGTATAAGATGATGTTAGGTGGTGGAATTTGATGCGACGTAGAGGATAGGACACTATGGGTCCGAGTTTTTTTTTTCTACCTAATACCTATGTGTGTGTTTAAGTTTTTTACTTTAGTAAATTATTTTTACTAACCATATATGTTTTATGTCATCATTGAAAGTCATTAATGATGCTTCTCTTGTGATGGTGTAAGAAGTGAAAAGAGGATGGTGTATGTTACTGATATTCTACAAGTTCATGTACATGAAACGGCTTTGGAAGAGTCACATTAATGTTTTGTCACTAATTATTATCATTAACTATCATTAACTCTCAATAGTGTCCTTATTAAAGAAGTAGCTAGTAGCTTTCGTTAGATTTATAATGTTTTGTGGATATTAGAAATATGTCAGCTACAAACTACATACTTACGAAAGCTTTTGGATATTATGTATATGTTGGTATGTTTTTATTTGCCTATTGGTGGATGCATTTTAGTGAAGGAACAAATAGAAATGTAAAATGCACAATGCATTTTATATTACTAGCTACGTATGTATATGTATGTATGTATGTATATGTATGATATGTATGTATGTATGTATGTATGTATGTATGTATGTATGTATGTATGTATGTATGTATGTATGTATGTATGTATGTATGTATGTATGTATGTATGTATGTATGTATGTATGTATGTATGTATGTATTGTATGTATGTATGTATGTATGTATGTAATGTATGTATGTATGTATGTATGTATGTATGTATGTATGTATGTATGTATGTATGTATGTATGTATGTATGTATAGGTCATAATAATCAATATTTAAAATTATACATGTATAGTGTATGAAAATAATGTCACAAAAATAGTATGAAGAATTATTCTAAGATTTTTATAATGTAATATACAAAATTTAAAATTAGAACACTAATAAGTGTCGAGAGTTCCAACTTTAAAAAATCCGTAAAAATAATTGGTAACAAATTAAGTGTCGTGATGTAAAAAAAATGTGACACGTATATGTGTCGAGATTTTCGACGCTCTAAAGAGTCCAAATTTCGTTCCCAACACAAATATGTGTCGATATTCATGACTCAAAAAAGCGTCGAGAATTCTCCATGTCGATTTTCTCGAGGCTATTCTATAGTGTCGAGAACAGAATTCTCGACGCTTTGAAGCGTCAACATTTAGCCAAAATAGTGTCGACAAAACACGGATTTTGTATTAGTGAATATTGTGTATTTTAATACGATATAATGTAGTACTTTTATATCATATAATTAAATTTTATACTTGTGTGCGATATTATTTACTTCTAAATCATGTTATGTTCTTGTGAATGATATTGTTTAGTTTAATATGATATAATGTACTTTTGTAGTTCTGTATCATATACTTCTATCTTATATTAGTGTGTACTATGTATTTGTGAGTGATATTATATAGTGACTATATACGGAGTATATAATATAATGAGCTTTAAAGATTTTTTTTAAAGGCTATAATCCGATTTATTTGTTCTTCTCGTAATTTATTACTAGTAATTGACGAGGAAGACAAAGTAAATATAATCAAAGTAAACTTAAATCAAATGCGTAAAAAGTAAATTAATTAATATTAAACATCCCATAACAAAGTACAGAGTCGAACTCGTCAAAAAAAAGTACAGAGTAGAAGGAATAATAAGAGCAAAATTTAATCAATTACCATATGGATGAAAGGAGTTAAGTGCACACTAGGGTACTCAACCTTAATAAAAGTTACAGTTTAGGTACCCTAGTTGCAAAGTTGCGCTTAGGGTACTCTAAACACATTAAGTTAAATATGTTGTTACCTATATCTAAAAAAAACAAATTAATAATATACCTGTTATAATTGCAAAACTAATTAAAAATACAGCTTTGTCCTATGTTATAAAAAACAAAATTCAAAATCAAAAGGTCTACTTTCTTCAAGATTGCTCGTACTACTCCATCATTCCAAAAGCTTCCACCGCAATACATTTTTGTAATTTTTGCTCCCAAGTACTAAACTTCAAATTATTTCATGTAGGTAGTTGAATTAAGACAGAAAAGGATCAAACAAGTTAAAAAAAAAAAAAAAAACAAATAAGCGTGATAATACAGGGAAAAAATAACATTTCATTTATTAAAATTTATTCATTACATCAACTTCAAATTTAAAAAGATTGAAATTTTATCATAGCTCAACCACCATATACAGTTGAATTATATTGTGCAATTAGAATCATTATTTTATATATACTTTAAACAATAAAATTAAAATGCAAAGAAAATTAAATAAAACAAAACCCTAAACCCAAAAATAAAAAAAAATTAATAACAACATAATCACAACCCTAAACAAAATTATAACTATATTATCAACAAGTATTAAACAAATGAAATTACACAAATTACAAAAAGAAGAAGAAAAAAAGTGAAAATTACAACCTTCAACCATGATAATAGAGTTAAAATTTGGAAGGGAAAAACCCGTGAAAATGGTGTAATTGAAGAATGAATGAAGGAAAAGATTAACTTGGGAGTTAGAAGGAAAAATAAAAAGGCGGCAATAAAGAGTATCTTCATGAGTTAACTTGGCAATTGTATTGATATTAAGCCAAATGAAGAAAAGTGACCAATCTTTAATGGTGTTAATTTTTAGTGCCCTGTTTGCAACTTTTGCATTTAGGATACTCTAAGTGCAACTTTTACTAAAGTTGAGTATCCTATTGTACACTTAACTAAAGTTGAGTATCCTATTGTGCACTTAACTCTAGATGAAAGTGATTGTTGAAGGTTTGTTGACCAGAAACATTATTGGATGAGTGGATGACTAGATGACGAATTGACTGGGGTTTGTTTTGATTAGCGGATCACGTGATTTTTGTAGGTCCAGGTTCATTTAAGTTTTTCTGTAATCTTTTTTGTGTAGCAATTCCTCTTTACCTTCTTTAGTTTATTCTACAAGGGTTGATTAATCCGACACACAATAAGGGATAAGGTGGTCTTTTTCAGGGCATTTTTGTCATTTATGTTGGTAAAGTTGAGGAAATTTTTGGGATTTCGAATGTATTAATTGGCACTCACGTGATGTCTGTGATATAAGAGAATTTTTTCCCAACATATGGTTATAAGTTTACAAAATTCCCAAAATACTTCGATTTCCAAGTTAATTCCCACCATACCGTCCACGTAGGATCGGTATTTTTTTTTTAAATAAAATCCGACGAATTCGCTATCACTAGTAGCGAATTACTAGCGAAAATCGCTACTGGCGATAGCGAATTTAACTGGTAAATCGCTACTAGTGATAGCAAATTACAGGTACAATTCGCTATTGTCAGTAGCGAATTTACCTAAATTGATCTACATAGAACTTGGACAGAATTAAAATTGGGCAATTCCCTACTGGCAGTAGCGAATTACTCATGTACTTTGCTACTGGCAGTAGCGAGTTTCACAGGTAATTCGCTACTACCAGTAGCGAATTGCCCAATTTCTTTTTTTAAAAAAATTAAATTGCATACCAATCCTACGTGAACGGTATGCCAGGAATTAGTTTCCAAAACTCAATATCTTGGGAATTTCCAAAACTCAATATTTTTGGAAAAACTTCGATATAAGAAAGGTGTTGGCAAACAATTTTTTTTTATTGCAGGTGCGACCCCAAAAGTAACCAATAAATTGTACTAGTTCAAAATACAACAGCCCTCATTAAACACGAACACCACTCTAAAAACATGAACACTCTTTGAATGGCATAGACACCATTCTACATAACACATACATCTTGTTGGAGACCACACATATCCCATACTCAGTGTGGGACGCACCCCTCATTACTCTACTGTGCACGCGTATCAGTTGGTGTTGAAGGATCCCATCCTGGAGGTTTGATGTTCGGCCAATCCCCGCGACACCCTAACCTTATATAAAGGCTCTTTTTACCTTTAAAATAAGGCAATTCAAAAACAAGGTTAGTAATTCCAATACAAAATTCTTTGTTACAAACTCGAACAGGACTATTTGGCAAATAACAGCAAAACATAGATCCTGCCAAAGAAATTTAAATTGGGTTGCTGCAATATATCCTATTCCCCAGTTTAAGTTCAAAGATCTGAAAGTGTTGTTTAACATGAAAGTAGCGTGTTACTCTTAGTCTGTAAATGTTGCCTTCTCAGCAAGTGGAAACATTATATAGTAAGATGAAAATTTTCTATTATAAAGGATCAACAAAAATTGTATGGCAACATCATAGTCAATATTCAACCTTTAAAAATGTGCTTGCTCTTAATTAAGAAGTTCTACCAAGATAATTGACGTGATGAATCTCTAACAAACCTATACATACTGGCCACATCGACCACCCCGACCACCCTTAGTATGTTTAGCTTACTATGGATAGTTATGAACCTTATGATACAATCTGTAAGCACCATATACTAGCTCCAAAACTGTAAAAACTGCCACTTTCTACTTCCTAGATATAAAGGCTAATTTTTCGACATGTATAACAAAGGTGTGAAGACATCATATAAAGTTAAAACAAGGTGTGACAAATTCTACATGCTGCCCTTGTAGTTTAGCCTTTTCTACATGGAACATGGTACACAATTTGTTTCCACACACAAGTGGTACCACTATATTGTTGCGTAAGTGATACTTACATTATGTTAACCAAGCACTTATTTAGGGATAAAAAGCTTCTTGAGTTCTAAAACATAATGTCTTAATTGCCCCACTCTCCCTTATTTTCACCTTCTTTCTTCAACTTTGCAAAAATTATGTAGCAGTTCCTGATTGAACTCATCTGATTCTTTCAAAGTCACATGACAAGGTAATAAGGTACCTTGACAGTTAGAAACTTTTTCCTCTTACTTATGTATATGGTGGCTACATGCCCACAAAGATCAGCACTGCCATTGATCTAGAAGTTTTGAGGAAAAAAAAAAATCCAATCCTAGAAAACCTAAAAAAAGTGGCAACAATACTCATTGAAACTCGCTAGGAAGGAAGAAAGAGAGCTATGGGTAGTTTGTTTTTCTGCCATTAATGTGGAGAAGACGAGAAGATAAAATAAAAACAGAAACAAAGGTCCCGCAAAGCAGAAATATCAATTCTAATCTAGTTAACATCTGTTCCCCAGGACAAATCAAAATCTTGAAGGATACCATATATAGACTAATATTATTTTGGAGTATATCAAATAGAAAAGGAAAAAGTACAATTGCACCAAGTAGAATTTTCCTACAACATCCCAAAAAGTGCAACCACTATTACAATACCTGGGAGTTTTTTATCTGATAAAATTAGCTGTTTCAAGGCACTTAAAGAAGCTTGGGCAATAGCTTTAGCATGACAAGGATCCCAGCTATCAAACTTCACAACCACATCTGCTTTTGAGTAGGATTCATAACCCTGGTAGACTTGCTTTCTTGCCTCTTCTTTTGCTGAATCTTCATCTGCATACACGGTCAGAGTCACATAAGTTAATGTTGGGGAAAAAACGCAATGAAAAGCAACTGGGAAGCAGCAATGCCCTACATGGATATAATAAAAGAGAACACACAAAAGATGCTTTTAAACATCTAGTTCTGAAAAATAAAATTATGGGAAATTACATATGGTGGCCTTGAGTTTTGGGTTTTTCCATACGGTGGCAGCTTAAATTTTTGTTTTACACAAAGCGGCCTCCAACTTTGTATTATTTCCCTTTCTTTTGCCTCCAGTTCATCCTCTCTCCATCCCCTTCCTCCTCTTTCACTACCTTTCCTTTCTCCCCTTTCTTTACAATGCAAACAAAGCATTAATGTTGTATCTTAGTCCATTTGTGGTATTATTCTAAGAAATAAATTGCAAGAATAATCCCAGATTTCGACTTATCTTCCCGAAATAATCAAAATTTTGAAAATTCTAGAACAATCCAGTCTAAGGGCGCATTCTAAAAGTAATTCAAACTATAATTTTTTTTGCATGTAGTATAAACCGAAGAGGATGGATCAATAATACCAAGAAAAATGACACTTCAGATTACCCATAAAAGTATTATTAATGTATAAAGAAGTGTTGGAATTCATCTAGAAAGATGGGTGAAAGAAACGATTTTTCCAAAGGCAAATCATGGTTTGAATAATAGTCCCTATAGTTTGGGATAAAGGATTTGTAGGATAACTTGGTCTCAACTTATTGTTAGACTTAGGTCTACGATCTCCATTATGCCTCTACCACTAATGGATCCAAAGAGTTATGCTTCACCTGTCTATAATAACCCATTTTTTGTAGTTCTAATAAGATATTCCAAACAAATGCTCATAAAGTCATTTTTCCTTTTAAATAGGATACATGTTAAAAGAAAAGTACTCACAAATGCGTTACTCTAATGCCAGTAATAAAATGTCATTTTTGCATAGGACAATAATATAGATGGCTCCTACATTCAAATTATTATATTCATGCTTTGTTAGGTTTTCAACAATCTTTGGGGTTTTTCAAGGGTCAACAAAAATTACTGGGATAAAAATTTGCTCAATACTTAATAGTTACGTAAGCAACTGTTTAATGACCTAGTCATAAGATATTACAAGTAAAAATGAACAAAGAGAAATCATCACTCTCTCAGTTACAGAGTCATTAGACACTAGCCAGTGAGGCAAGGATCTTAATTCCAACAAACAGCAAGGCTGCGAGTTCTTTTAAAGGCTTCTAGTCTTGGCTCTCACCTCACTAAGCACAAGATTGAACTTAGCTTCAAAAAAATTAGACAAAGGGGAAAAGGCCCCCCAAAAAAGAGATTTATCGCTAATACATTTCCAAACGAAAAATATACTGACCAGGAATGATATATCTAATGAGTCAGTAGGCATAGCTAATATTTCAAACCTATCAAATTAGACTCCATGTAAAACTCAATGAAGCATCATCAAGATTCAATAAATTGAGAAGAAAAAAAATTCCTAAAAAAGTAAAGGCATTAGTCATTGCATCAGATTGAACATTCAGCTTTAAAATGAAAGCATTGATTTTAAAGGAATATAGAACACTCCTTATAAAGATAAATGCAGCCTAATCACAACCATAACATGAACTATGACACGTTGATCCTCGTACAAGATTTTCTGCAGGCTATATGCAAGAGAAATACTCCCTCGTTTTTTTTTTTAAAGATGTTCATTCCACTTTTGCACGTTGTTTAAGAGTGGATTGAGTGAGATACAATAGTTGAGTAAAATAAAAGTTTAAATATGTAAATGAAAATTTTTGGGAAAAAGTAATTTCGGGTGAAGTAATACGGGTTGAATTTGGAAAAGAGTAATTATTAATGTTAGAGTAAAAAAAGAAAAAAAAAATGGTTTAGAGCAACTATTTGAAAATATCCCAAAATCGAAAGTAGAACTTAAAAAAAACGGAGGGAATATATGTTTGTCACAGAATTTAAGCACAAGATTCAATAAGGTAGTTTAGAGCAATTATAGAGGGAATATCTAGCATTCTAGCCTGCATGTCAAAAGTAGATACCTGCTGCCTCAGACTGGGACAACCAAACGGTAAATCCAGCATAGAGATGGCGCCATTTGTCTGCCTGTCCAGCAGCTCCATGTTTGCCACCTAATGTTGCAATAACAGTACGAACATGGCTGGGCAAACAGAAATCATATATATATAGATAGATAGATAGATATAGATATACTGCTTCTCATAAATAACATAACTATAAACTGGAATTAGTAGGTCTGGCAAATGCTGTTTTTACCTACTGAGACTCTCTAAAACTGCTTCCTCTGCTTCCGCCACAGCATTGGATCCTTCAGTAGTCGCCCCTATATTGGAAGGCAGTTATTAATGCACGCCATATATGACAGCCATACATAAGCTATTATAATTGGCAATTTTGACGTGTCTTTTAAAAATCTGAACCTGCCTCGGGAGAATAGTGAATATACAATCAATTAATCATCTTATAAACTGTGCATATCCAGAATAGTGAAGCACATTCTAGTTTAAAATTGTACCAATATGCATGCCCAATAAAATGTGTTAACATAATGCAGAGTGTATGAGTAGTTCATTATAGAAAAGAATGAGATGATGTTTGTGTAATCCAGACTAGCATATAACCACAATGCCTAAACTTACAAGACTCTATGTTTTGCTTTGCAAATGTTTCCAGCAAGCCTTTTGTATCGAGTGGTGTATACCTGGTTAGCATCAATGCATTATAAAATAAATAAAATAAAAAATAAATAAAAAAAATTAGAGTATAACAAAATTTGTGACACAAGAATGGAAAGAATATAAAAGTGATTCAAGATGTCAACCAGGCTACACCATAAACCTTCCTATTTTATTTTCTAAAATTAAATATCAGTGTTTCAGTATAATGTGTAATGATCCTTACAATTAATAATCTAAAGTCTTAATAATAAAGTTCATGTCACACGAGGAATATCATAAGTGGCAACCAAAGTGCCACTTTAAGAGTCCTTTTTCCCTTTAATTTTAGGTCTTTTAGAGTCCTTTGTATTAGTTTTAGGATTGTTTATACTCCCTCCGTTTTTTTTTTAGATGTTCCATATCATTTTGGAACGGTTTTTAAGAGTTGATTGAGTTGAATAAAATAGTTGAGTAAGTTGGTAAAAAGTTGAATAAGTTAAGTAAAAGAGTAAATGTGTGAATGAAATTTTATYGGAAATAYTAATTTTGGGTGAATAGATTGAGTAAAATAATGAAAGTTGACTTTAGAAATGAGTAATTCATTAATGTTAGAGTAAATAAAGTAGGTAAAAGGTAAAAAAGTTATTTTTAGATTGGTTTGGAACATCTATTTGAAAACGGCCCAAAATGGAAACTGGAACATCTAAAAAAAATGGAGGGAGTACTTAGTTTGCACTTTATTATGGTGTTCTAGCTTTAAAGCTTTATGTGTGTTTTTAGTACTTTTTCGCTTGTTTTTGTAGCCTTTTTTTCCTCTCGATTACTTTGGACTTGTTTGATGTGATTGTAAGCACCCTTGAGGTACTAATGTGATGGTTGAGGCAAGTTCAGAACCCTTTGATGTATTTCCCTTAGCAAAGGGAGTCAAGAGTTGAAGAATTAAAGCTAAAAGATTATCAAATTTTGACCACTCTTCACTATTTTGCCAAATAACTTTTGTTCTACAACGAATTTTGATGCAATTGCATTGGAAACTAGACATCTAGAGCTCTCCAGTTGTATATCGCACGCCTCAAACAGAGCTCCAGATCAAAAGTTATGGTCGTTTTAAAATCGCACTTCTGTAGAGACTACAGAGCAGTGAGTTCAATTCTATGCTTTGTTTTTAGTTTGAATGTTGTTTAATGGCTTCTAGCTTACTTGATTGCTTAATTCTTGTTGATTTCATGGATACCGAGTAGTTTTCATACCTAGGAAGCTAGGGATCCTAATTTGATGCCACCAATGCCTTATTGATATTTTTCATGCTCAATCCATATCCTATTGCTTTAAAATGTGGTTTCCTAATCAATCATTCAATCTAGGCTAGGACTTGATCAACCTTAGGCTAGTTTGGGAGGGAAGTTTCAATTAACCTTCACCAAGGGATTAGGGGGTTATAAATTGGAAAGGTGACCTAATTTGTTTTGACATTTGCAAAGTAAAGATTAGGACAAGAGTCCAATCTAAACTAGAATTTGGATAATCGATTGACTCCAGAGATAATTTCGATAATTAGATAATTTCGATTGCAATACAGGAAAGGATCACATATTCACATAATTTGGATTAAGCTAATCAATTTTCTAATTGGCATTGGCTGGTGGAATCAAGGTGAACTAGGCTTCCTAGGATTGGTTTTGCATAGTAAAAAGAGTTTTAAAATTTAGCCTCCTAGTTTTGTTAGTTTTCCCTCAAATTTGGTTGTTTTTCACCAATTCATGAAAACAAGTTTGTATGAGTCCGAAACCTCCTTGTGGTTCGAACTTTGACCTGCCACTAGCTTGCTAGTGTAATTTCGAGGTTATAAATTGTATTTGAGGTCCCATCTTGTTAGCCCAAACGACCTAGCAAGACGTCCATTAGAATAATAGATAAACTGAAAACTTCACATCACATAAGTAGCGTGGCAATTCAGTCGGATTTTACCTAGTCCGATCCAATCCGAGGGGAAAAATCAGAGATAAATAAAATCTAAATCTAATTTCGTTTAAAAAATCCGGCTCCGAATCGAAAGAGGGTTAGAGTCGAATGTCACAAAAACTCTGACCATTCGACTCCGACTTTTATATAATTATTATCAGTTTATTTTTATATTTATTAGTCTAATTATGTATAGTGTATAATTAAATAAAAATTAAAAGAAAAAAAACTCCAACTCGAGTGGGATCTTGCATTTTAAAGTCCGATTCTCGAATTTTGAACTCGAAGTCAAGTAGGGTCCTGACTTAAAATACAACTTCTAGTAGGGTCGGAGTCAGATTATGCATAATCCGCTCCTTCCATTCCTAGTTAAAAAGAGACAAAAATAACGCTTATAAAGCCCGACGAACACCTTACTACCCCAAATAAAACAGAAGCATTGTAGGACTATACAAAGATGCAATACAAAACTAGTGAAACCATCTTTATTTGTGAGCTTCACCAATGAGGCATAAAAAAGAATTATCTACATCGAGCTAAAAGAAGGAAAAGGGAAAAAAGGAGAAAAGAGGAGAGTTAAGAAAGAACAATGGGAAGTAGTCAAGTAGCCAGGAATTGCTAACACCAATCTTCTCCCATGTCGTTTCCAGAACACACAAAAATGAGACAACTGAAACATTATCTCTCAAGTATTGGAAAATAGATACTGCTGTAAATTTAAATCTAAATGCAACTGCAGAAGACTCTTTATGCTTTATAAAACATGGATGGTTTATGTTATGTGATGGGTGTGATGTAGGCTCTTTGAGCAGCACACCAGCACGGAATAATTGACTTGTTATTGTACAAGTAAATATGTTGATTGTTACAGTTAAAAAGACAACACCTGTAACAATTAACATATTTACTTGTACAATAACAAGTCAATTATTCCGCGCTGTTCAAAGAAGGCTAGAAGAAAAGTGTTTAACACTAGAAGAAAAGAAGGCTCTATATTTCTATGATCTCATGGTGACATGATGTTTAGAATATTCAAATTGTATAGCTTTTATATTGATTAGGGAAAAAAATGTTATATTCCGGTTTATTTATGATGTAACGAAAGCAAAATCCATAGAACTTCAACAGAAAATTATAGGAGAGTGCTCAACTATAATTCTATAAAGCATCAAAAGACAATGGAAATGGAAGAGACTTTTGTGAACTACTAGACTATTGGCAAGTTCTATAAATAACAAAAATATGAAGGCAAACAACTATTTTTCATTAAAAAATAAAATTTTCAATCCAACCTATATCTTCAGAATCGCGAAGATCATACCCTAGTCCAACAGCAAGCTCCTCAGCGACTTTCTGATTAACCTCAGAGGAACCACCAACTAAGTATATTGAAGTCCCTTTGAGAAGCTGAAATACACCAGTACTAAGAGATTCCCAAGATTCCACAATATCAGGCCATTTCAACTCTTGATCATGCTTCCTCAAGTTGATAACCAATTGATTATCATCAAGGTACCTGTCAAAAATGATTAGAAATTAAGAATCAGCCAGAAACAGAGTTTCCAAAGAACAAAAGCATGTAAGTTTGTTTTGTACCATATAGTTTCCCCAGGCTTGATTTTGTCATAAAGTTGCTTAGTTTCCATCAATGTTAAGACAGACCCGGGTTGCTCTATTTTCACAACTAAGGAACTTTCATTAGCATCCACATGAATTTCCTTCGTCCCCACCTTCATACCTCCTAGCAGTAACCTTAGCTCCACATCAGAAGGTCCATCATTAAACTGCATTATGTTTCACTTCCAAAGAAGTTCACATTAGTATTTTGCAAGAAATATGTCAGTTATTAAGGCCATACTTGGGATAGGGTCATGTGTTAAGGGGATATTAAAAGTCTAAAACTAACCAATTAATAAAAATACTTTTGGTGAGTTGCATGAACTATGAAGAACCTCAATGTGACTAACCAAGAATTGTGTATGGTGGCTTTTCTAAAAGGATGAGTGCATCATCCTATTCCTGAGCTTTATCATCCACAGTTTTAATGGAATTTTAATCATCTCTCTAGTTCTAGCATTTTAGAACATCTTACACCTGTAATTGTACAATAAAATCTATAAATATAACTAAATCAAACCATTGATGACAACATTATTGTAGATGTGGCGACTTTACGTAAAATTTTCCTTCCAAAACCAAAATGCATCACCATTTTTTTATATTTACTATAATTTTTGTGTTAAGAGAGCCACAAGGGCGGGGATGAGAATTGATCCCAAGATCTCACGAAACCGGGAGGAAAGCTTTTAACCACTTGAGTTATCCCTCACTCTCATATTTACTACTCCCTCCGCAACGCAATAAAAGCAACAATTAAATTTTCATGTATTTTTAGGAAGAAATTTAACAATATAAACGAGAAAAATTAGTCTAAATAATTTTAACGCAATGAAGAATAGGATGATAAGTTTATTGTGTTAAAATTATTTGATTAATTTGATTGTTTACTATGTTAAATCTCTTCCTCAAAATGCATGAAAATTCAATTGTTGCTTTTATCGCGTTACGGAGGGAGTATAATTTTATTACTATCTAAATTGATGATGCAATCAGTGCTTTTGGCAAACAAAAAAAAATAAATTAATTAACAAGAAACCGCTACGTGTGCACTAATAAAATCAGTCGTTTTGTGATTTATTAGTATTTAAATTTTTTTTAATGTTTGACTTTCGTGTTTTAGTTTGATTGCAATTTAATCTATATGATGTTCAAAAACAGATTCAAGTTATTTTACTTCAACGGCCCATTTGAAGGCCATTTCGTTATTGGTAATAAATTGCGGTGAAGGAAATGAATTTGTATATAAATATATGAAGAAAATTCATGTTCGTTCCTATGGTAATGTCATTGCATCATTAAAAGTCCATCTTCTTAAATTTTCATTCATTCTTACGTAATACCACTCCCCCAATGGTAATGAGTGGGAATGAAATTCCTAAAATAATGTGTCTGGTGTCTCCATGTTGATAAAAAAAATAAGTTTGGATAAAATTGTATCCCAAAAAAAGTTGTGAACAACTTGATTTCCCATGGAGATTTTAAGAGTGCTTCCCTGTTTTAAATTGCAATAAAAATTATATTCTCACTCTCACCATTTAGACCCAATAACCAAACGGGCTGCAAGGGAAAATGTTTTTACTATTCTTTTATTTACAAAACAATGTAAAATTGAAAATAGAGAGAGGTAGTTTAGAGCAAAATGATTTTGACCAGCCAAACGGTGCCTTAACATTTAAACTAAGATTATCTCCTAGCATTGAACAGAGCTACACATAATCTGATAATCAACACAATTAAACTTGTATCATTGTCTTATCATATCAAAAGATATACAAAGGATAATTCTGCTAAAATATCCAAAACTTATACTTAATTCATAAATATGATTTTATGAAAAAGGAAAAGAATGTACCTCATACTGAGTAGTATTTGAAGAGTCCAAGAAAACATTGTGACAAAACAGGGGGTTGAAACGACTGTTTGGCGGCGTGAAAACACGGCAAAATCTATTAAAATGCGTTGGGAAACGAGGAAAAGAAATGGAAGAGGAAGCGATTATGTAACTCGATGACATTGCAGGTGAAATGTGTTTGCAAAAAGATGTTGAAGCTACATCTCTGAAATTGGTGACGCTGTAACAAACCATTGCGAGCAATTGCTTGCGTATCCCGAAATTTGTAAGGATGACTGTAGGTGACTTGAGAGGCTGCGACACCTGCGAGCAATAGCTGTGCCGACAAGGCGACGGGTTTCGCCTGGAATCGACGAACGGATTAGGGAATTGTTTTTGGTTCACGTAGCCGACCCCAGTTATGGGACAAATAATCACAATTGAACCAATTCAGGTATTAATGATGCAATAAGCAAAATACAAGATAAAATCATGCAAAATTCAAACTTATTAGTTCAGTTTAAACCCACCAACAAATTCTATTCTAAATAGATAAAGAATTCAACACAAAATTGGGGGGAGAAGTAGAGAGAGAAGAAGATTACCTTATGAAACCGAAAGACTAAAAGAGCAACCACGCAACAACAGTAGAAACGCAACAGCAGCAGCAGCCCAACACCAGAGAGAGAGAGAGGGGTTTGGATTGTTATCCTGGCCAAGTAATCTACTTATCCTGTATGAGCGCTAAAACATATAGTGGCATTTAGGAAATATTTTTGAAGTTAACTTGTGAGCTTAGTACGGAGTTAAGCACTCCCTCTCTCTTCTTTTACTTGCTAGAGTTGCTACATGGTACTTTTTAGTTTTTACAAAGATCAAGGAAATAATGAGATAAAAAGTAATGGACTACTTTTTGGGATTTATGATAGAAAAAAGCAAAAAGTGAGAATGGAATAGTAAAAAAAGTATATGGGACCACACACCAAAATAGAAATGTATCAAGTAATTAGAGAGACCCAAATAACGAAAATGTAGCAAGTAAAAAAAGACGAATGAAGTAGTTATGTTACTGTTAGCACTTAATCGGAACCTTATGTGTTTTTGTTCTTTTAACCGATCCGTTATTGTGGAATGTGGAAGTGTTAGGATAAGGGCAATTAAGGTAACTCTATAGGTGGAATTGGTGGAAATGCGGGTAAATTAGAGTAGGAGACGCGTCTCATTGTCCGTCTCAAACTTGAAAATAGGTAGATCTCGTTATACTTTGGAGAGTGATCATGAATTTGAAGGCGTATATGACCTCAAGTTATAGTTGACGGAATTTGTAATTGTATAAGATAGTGGATTATGCTGAAGTCGTCGGAGAAGACGTAGTTTACAGTCAATCGAATAGCAATGTAGTTTTCAGTTGCATTTGCAGGTTAGTATATTTTGTAATTAGACCATCCGCAGCGCTAGGGAACTTACTTGCCCAAATCCACTTTTTGATGATAAATGGGGCGCCTCAGCATTGTAGGAAAGTTGCCCAAAATCAATTTTTTTGGGGGCTCCTCAAATAACTGGACACCTCCCCAAACTAAACAAGTAGCTGATTGGGACGCGTGGCATCAACAATAGCATGCAACCGTTCCCTTTATTGCTTTCCCTTTTTTTGTTTTTTTGGTTTGTTTTGACAAATGTCAACATTTTATTGGTTTGTTTAGTTTTTTCTTAACTCATGAAAAAACTTTATTTTCCAGTTGTCTATAAAATGAGCGCAACATTGATATAATTTTGACACACCAACTTCTTCTTCCCTTTCTAGCTTTTATATATTCATTGTTTCTTTCCTATATTTCCATAATTATGGATCCTAATAATCCATAATTTCATTTATCTATTTTTATAATTTAAAATTACGTTAATAAACCGAAGATTAAATTTAAGTAAATTAATTCATTATTTGATTTAATATTAAGGAAAATTTGTCCATAAATACCATAAAAATCACACTTTTTGTGAAATACTGTCAGGTTTTTAGAAAATTGTCCAAAACTACCATTAAAAGGGTGATTGTTTGTTGACCATTGCCAAACCCCGTTGACTCGGACTTTTCCGGCCAAGACAACCATGTGCCGATCACGTGCCTCCTTTTTTTCTACTTGCATGCTTCTTCTCCTATTTGCACCCCATTTAACCCTTCCTCTCCTTATTTCATCACATTTCACAATTTCCTCACTCACTTCCTGCCATCTTCATCTTCTTCGACCGACTTCATCCCCTTCAATTCAATGACTTGGTGAGATCTTTTTCCTTCAAAAGACCAAGTACGAAGTCAAAGCCCTCTAATTTTTTCAATTAGTCATTGTAATTTAGGGTTAATCATTCTATTGTTATTGAAATTGCGAATTTGTTGTTCATTTTGGTTTCAATTTTTTTGCTCTGCAACATGAATTAGTGGTTACTGTAGTGAAATTGATGCCTGATTTCTGAATTGTTGTTGTTTTTGTTCTGTTGTTGTTATTCTTAATACAATCTGAATTGTTGATTTTGTTCTTGAATGAAGGAAACAAAGCAAAAAAGAAAGAAAAATGGAAGAAAGAAATTCAGACGAGGAAGGAGATGGAGATAAATATCATCTGAATTGTTGCTGTTGTTCTTGAATGAAGGAAACAAATCAAAAGAAAGAAAAATGGAAGAAATATATAAGGGGAGAGTGTAGAATAGGAGAAGAGGGAAGCAAGTAGCAAAACAATGACCCACGTGATCGACACATGTTTGTCTTGGCCGAAAAAGCTCGGGTCAATGGGGTTTGGCAGTGGTCAACAAACAATCACCCTTTTAATGATAGTTTTGGACAATTTTTAAAAAATCTGGGCAGTATTCTGCAAAAAGTGGAATTTTTATGGCATTTATGGATAAATTTTCCTAATATTAATTCATTAAAGGTAGGTGAGGTAATAAAAAGTAGGAGTGAGAAATTGTTGGGGAAGCCCAGGGATGGAGGAATTTATAAATGAATTGGAGAAAATTGTGAAATAAAGTTAGTGGAAAATGATCGAGGTGGATGAAAGAGAAAATGAGATAGAAGAAGGAGAAGAGATGAGAGAAAATTTGAGCTTACCCAGGGATGGAGGTGGTTTTAGTGATCAACCGTTGATTGTTAAAGTGATGTGGATAATGTGATGACAATAATGTACTATAGTAAAATTGTTTTTTAAAATAAAAAGTTTCTTTATATTAAAAGCTTTTTTATTATATAAGTCAAGAGGGGTAGTATGGACATTTTAGGTGGACACTATTGTCTACCACCATGTTCCCCATTGGCTTATATAATAGAGATTTACAAGCTTGTCCTTTCTAGCATTGTTGATTTGTGGATGATCTAACGGAAAGGAAGTGTATACATTTGATAATAATGTAAAAAGTCTAAACAACTATCAACTTAAAAATAAAATTCAAATAAATTATTACCCTAATTAAGTTGATAATCTTCAAATATAAATATATTTTGGGAAATTTAAGCTATACCCATGAGGTTTTAGATTTTCTAAACTATACCCTAATTATTACCCTAATTAAGTTGATAATCTTAAATAAACGTATCACTAATAAAACAATTGAAATTCAGAGGTGTTTATGCGGAATTTAGCTAAATAGCTAACGAGCTAGATAGGATCGAGACCTGCAACTAGATAGGTTAATGTTCAACGATAGCAAGTCCAATAGCAAGACAAGTAAGGCAATAAAAATGCGAAAATAGGAAAAACACACAAAGATGGTGACGCAGAAACCCAAATCGGGAAGAAAATCGGGGGTAGCTTTGAGGCCACCAATCCACTATGACTTCGGCCTTAAATTGGCTCTTCTTTAACAGTTTACAGATGAGAGTTACAATTATGAGATTAGAGGGGAGGAGTAGGAGTGTATTGATATGTCTACTCTTTACACTTATTCTGTATTAGTACTAGTTAATCTCTAATTAACTCCAGCTTGTGCCGCAATCTTCTCAACAAACTTACTTATCCGTTGCTGACTTAGCTGGCTCCTTGTTATTCGCAGGTAGTTGGTGACTTATTCTTCACCTAGCGGCTTGAACCGAATCCACCTATAACCGGGTACAACAAGGGATACGACTAGAAGTAATTGAAAGGGGCAAAAGGCCTAGGGATAACTTGGAAAAACCAAAATCTCATGGTATATCTTAGAATTTTCTATATATTTTTTAAACTTCAAATATCAATTATGGGTATATAGAGGGAAAAAAAATTCATATCTAGTTCTTCTTAAACCCTGCCCAAATTCAGCCTATGATCATCTCCACCTATACATGCTTTAAAGAGTTAAAGTTTTAGGCTCAATTAGGCTCGTTCATAACAATTCAACTCAGGACCTGTTTACATTAACTTATTTTCAGTTCAGTTCAGCTCCATTCAGTTCATTTTAGTTCAGTTCAGCTCCATTCAGTTCAGTTCAATTCTTAACCCAATTTCTCTCTCTTATAAAAAATTTAATTCAGCTTCATTCAATTCAGTTAATTTCAGTTAATGTAAACAGGCTCTCAGAGCATGTTTTGTTTCCATTGAAATTTACTTCACATGGAAAAAAATATATTCTCCTCCTAATTTCCAAAGAATTAGTCAAAAGTGTGTGGTTGATGCCATAGGAAATTCACCAAGGGGATATTTGGATACTTATTTCCCATATGTTGTAGGAATTTCTATTTTCTTGAAATTTCTAATTTCCATGGTGTCCTAATTTCCTTTCAACCAAACCTCAAAATCTTATTTTCTAGAAAGTTTCATTTCCAAGGGAAACAAGCTACAGCCAAATAACACCTTGGTTGCTCCATAAATGGGGTAGTTTTGATGTACGAGTGACGATCTACCATCCTACCAACTACTCAACTAGGACGATCAGCCCAGATCAGGCTGGACTCGAGATCAGGCTACACTCGACTACTCAGTCCAGCATAAAAGTTGGGCAGGGCATGAACAAGCCGACTGACTAGATCAAGTCTCCATTTCAATCTTACTCAAATCATGTTTTCTGTATTGGCCATTGCATTACAATACAATGCAAACTCCCCAATATTTTCTAAACAAACTTGCAATAGAACTGTACGCTAGTAACGCTCTCTTCATTAAATCTGATCTTTCCAAAACAAACAAACATTTTTTGAGATTCCTACTTCAAAACAAGATCATTTACAAAGGGGAGTAGCAGATCCCCGACTGGTATTTGTTACAAAATTTCAATAAAATATAATCAACCAAAATCATCGACCAATGAGGGGACACTATGACAAAAATAATTGATGGTTTTCCCCGGTTGTGTCGGCAATAGTTCCCAAGGTAATCACAATGAACAAATTTTTTCATCTCTTTGGACCTCAGCATCATTTGGCTTGCCACATAATGAGATAACACACAACTGCTTGCAGAGGCTGCACGGAAAGTTCCGACTTGGCTAAAATAATATCTCCTTGAGGACAAGAAGCACCAGCATGACAAAGCACATGATGATGAGAATTGTAGCACATTGTATCATACCTCCCTTTCTTTGTGACCTTTCCGCCTAGAATATGAAATTACAGACATGTTGCAGGTTAACACCAACAATACTTAAGCAGCATCTAATCTATCAAACAGTATTAAACATATGCAGCACGTGCACAACAACTATAGTGTTGTAAGTTCCAGACTGCTACAGACTCATTACAGTAAATATTGTTGGAACAATGGATTAACAAATCTTCCAATATCCTAGAGATGCACTCCAAAATCTAACTTCAAATTATTATATCATCATTTTTAGGCATTTTAGCCAGTTCAACTTGGAAACTAGTACTTCTTTGGAAGATTAGATTTTTTTTCTTCTATTTTAGTTGGAAAGATCAACAGTTCATTATGTTTGATCTCATACACATCTGATAGTGGATCTTTGTCCAACCCTCTTTGTATCACACGCCCATTAGTTAGTATTTCCAATAAACTAGGCTCTGACATAATATACTTCCTACATTTTTTTTACTCCTACACTTCTCATTTCACGGACTCTTGGATGATTTTTCTTAATGTTGGATTACTTGGATGAGGGGTATGTTATTAAGTTTAATTAAACGAGAGAAGATATGGACAAGTGGTGGCTGATTGTCCACCAAACCACCACAGGCCACCATTAACCACCACTGATCTCACGCCGTCTCCATTCCCCACCACCACCACCGATCTCCTCACTATGAGCACCAGTCCACCACCCACCACCATAATGGAAAAAAAAACAGAGCCTAAAACCCAAAAATTCGAACCCACCACAAAATATTAACCACCACCAATAAACCCACCCACAATTCAAAACCACCACCCAAACCTAGAATTTCCAAGTTCCAACCCACCACACCACTACTTTCTGAACCCAAAAAAAAAAATTAAAAAATTAAACCCACCACCAACCACCACCTTTTGAACCGGGAAAATCAAAACACCACCTGAAAACCTAAAATTTTGAACCAAATCTGGATGGAAGGAGATTGTGATGTGGGTGAGTGTGGAGAGAGGCAGTGTGGTTAGCTGATGGTGGTGTTTGAGGATGGAAGAAATATAGCCTATACAGGTAGTTGGTAGTTAGTTTGTTTCAGTGGGTGGTGGTTGCAGTAGCTAGTTGGTTTTAGTGGGTGGTGGGTCTTGTGGTTAATTGGATTTGATGGGTGAAGGTGGCAGTGAGGAGAGAGATAACGGTGGTGGTGGTAATGAGAGTGCAAACAGTGGTAGTGAGGACTGAAGATAGAGAAATTGCTGGTGGTGGGTAGGTAGAGAGATGGGAGTGGAGTGGAGTGGACTCTTATGGACTGGGTTTTAGGCACCGTAATGTAAGAAGGTGGTGTGTGAGTGTGGTGAAGGGAAATGACAGCAAAGTGGAATTTGCAATAAAATATATTACACCCTAAACAACTAGAGCAGTTGCCATTCCAAAACTTTTTTACAATACAAATGATTTCTTTCATCAATATTCTTCATGCTCTCCCTACTTAGCACTATATATAGATAATATGACCTAACAAACACGTAGAAAGCTCTAGAAACTCTTACATAATTCTACTATCTCAATAAATAGCATATTACCTAAATTACTCACATCCTACATTCCTACTAATATCCATTCATGACAGTGGACTAATTGTGTAAATTAGTTGTGGTTAGGTATTATTTAGTATGGTTCAATTTTTTTGTAAGGGACTTCATGCCATTTTATAACAAAAAATTTACCGAAAACGGAAAGAATTAGAAGTGTAGTAAATAACATTAAACATCTCTAATGCAAGCGTAGAGTAAAAAAAACAAAGTAGAAAATGACAATGGACATTTTCTAAAATGAAAATATCTGTTGACAAATATGGGCTGTTGCAAGAAGAGAATAAGGGAAATAAAGAAAGAATACTTTCTCAAGCTGTTTAAAGCCCTCGTCAACTGATGTCGCAACGTTCTGGATGTTGTAGTCTATCCGATCAACTATGGTTCCCTGAAAACCATGGCAACTTCAATCATCAAATTACTAACAAAATAAGTGAATGAATACGTAGTTAAGGAGAGAGAGTAACCTGATCAATCACAAGAACTGAAAGGTCTTTCATGATCTGAGCAAGTTCATTTACAGATTCCACAACCTAAAAAGTGTATAGAGTAAATCAACATATATGCAACAGAAATGAGTAACTGGCAATTGAGTTGCTTGAGATAGAAAAGAAGACAAAACGTTACCTGATTGATCTCTCTCTCCCTTTCTACTGTCAAATGTTCACTTTTTTTAAGCTCGGATATTTGATGATTGTCAAAACCCTGAAAATGAGTTCATGTCAATCAAGATAACCACAAACAAAATTTAACAACTATTACATGAACAGTTACAAACTACAAATGAACAACTCAGCTAAAAATTGTGGACTTTCACAAAATCAATTTTTTTAGGAGAATAGCAAGAAAATAACCAGCTAATTAGATGCGCTTAGATCTTAGGGACAACCCCTGACCCTTTGTTGGAAAGGGTATCAACAAAGAGATTAATGCCACATTTTAGTATTTGGTAGCATTTTCCTTGATAGCTTGTTTGGTACACAATATAAACTTTCTTTTTTTTTTTACGATTCATTATTTCTATCGAACTGGGACTTAGGTTCGTATTTAGTATATAGATTATATGATATTACTAGAAAAATGTAAATAAAATCCAAGCCAATATGACAATGGATTGTAAACGAACTTGATGCAGAAAGATAATTGAGGTGATCAAAGCATTACCACGAACATTGGCATGGTACTCTCCTCACAAAACAAAATTTGTTACTCATCGATTCTTCTCATCTGATTCATCTCATTTGTTTTGAAACATATACTAGCATACAGATTTCATCATACAATCATACATGATTAATGGATGCTGTAATTTCATATATTTAGTAAAGGAAGGCATCAATACCATGTCACTGAATTCATCCTCAACTTTCACCATGCTTCCATTTATGTTCATTTCCAAATCAACACCATCAGCTCCCTGTTCCATAAAATAACAAAGCAAATATTCTTATAAAAACCTGCAGCCGGAAAGATAATGTAATAGATTAAGGAGCACAAATTACCTCCTTCTGCTGCCTAAGCCGTTTTAAATATGTTGATTGCTTTTTACGAAGTTCAACAGAAAGGGTCTGAAGATCTGTAGCAAGGGAACGCTGTCACAGAAATATCCAAAAGTATTCAGCTAACACACGAATTTGTTTTAAGATTCAAAGTTACTAGCCAAAAAGAAAAGCAGCATACAACATTAAGAAACAGAATATCAGGAAAAATTTGAAAGGAAAATAAAGGAATATTAATGGTACCAATCTCATTCAAATCACTCACACTATAAGGAGGATATGGATGGAAGGAAAGAGAAAGGGAGGGGAACAATATCTCTTGTTTGGGAAAAGGTTTTGAGGAAGAGGGGCAGGGGGACTATCGTTTATGGTGCCTTTCCTTACCCTTATTCTTTACCCAAATAAGAGAAATGGTCCTCCTCCCTTTCTCTTCTCTTCCACTCCCTTCTATCCAAACACCTCAATAAACTTCACATTTTCCTAAGCACAAAAAACAAGATAGAAGGGGAGGTACAGATAGAAAAGATAGGCAGACTAATGTGGTAGAGAGAGAATAAACCAATAAAACGATATAAAGAGCAAGTGCTAATTTTCTTGTGAAACATCCAAACTAGGTAAGCATCAAAGTTTCCAAGTTATTAAGAAACAGGAAATACAATAAAATTGTGAGTACATTTACGTTATTAGAATGTTGATAGGAAAAATAACAATTGGAACATATCAGCTTACAAGAAAGGTAGGGATTTAACTTAACATATAAGACATGGCAAACCAAGCCCAAATATGTTCTTACATGATCATTGGTGTTTCCCGAATATGAAGTATGAAATTAAAGGTAAAAAAAAAATTAATGTAAGCACAGGGACATTCCTAAGAGGTAATATGGGCCAGAAACATGACCTGAAAAAAAAACCAAGGAGGGCCAAAATTTATAACCTAGACATCTTAAAAGTAAAACTAGTAGTAACATGTCCACTTCTATTCAAGTTTTTATAGGCCAGGCCAGGCATTATACACAATATTAATAAAGAAGAATGAATCTTTAAAAGCTACGGCTGCACCTTTATCCATTGGAAGTTCCATTTAAGAACTAAATCTTTCTTGAGACAAAAGAGTAAAAAAAACTGCAGAACTGTAATGGTGCACTCGTGTGTTTCAAACTGCTCAGACAAGCAAAGTTACAACTGACAACAAAAGCCACATAGTGTTTATGCAGGAAAATTTTAAATCGAAGTTAAAACATAATCAGACAAATAGGATGAAACAGCTACGAATAGTTTCACATCAAAAGGACAAAATAACTTGGGTAACATAACTTGGAATATACAGTAATCAATCAACATAGTAGACATATAATTGCTCACCTGTACGTTTTTCTGAACACCAGAATCCTCAGAAAGGCCGCGTGCGGAAAGCTCCTTCAACCTTCTCTCTGATCTTCTCAAAATATTAGTAATCTCTTGGGTAAGACCTTCAATCTGATGTTGATCTTCCCTGCCATCTCCAAAGGATGGCATTAAAGCTTTTGAATGAGCCTTTACTAGCTCTGCCATTTTAATTCGAGCACGTTGAATATTAGTAGTTATTTCTTCTGCTATGTCCACCCATGCCGGTGGTAGACCCACTGTTAACGCGTCCCTGCTGAAGCAAAGAGGAAAAAAAAAGGGGGTTAGCATTCAGGTCACCACAAATGGGTATAAGCTAATTTATGGAATTATATAAAACTTATGTTGTACAATCTGGTGATGACTGGTGACTTCATTCAGCATGGTTGATCTTCAAATCTTATGTTGGGTCAACCTACTTTTACACAAATCTTTGCTGCTTCAAGAAAATCAGGGAATAATTATATTCACTAAACGTGGCTTATTATTGGATGATTTGGATCACACATTATTATAGGTCATCTAACAAGTAAAATTTATTATCTTTCCCCTACAACCCATACCACGTTCCATCCAGGAAAGAAAATTGATTTAAAAGCCTCCACAAGTACAGCTAAGTTACTGAATACAAGCATGAATAATCTTTTAAGGAGTTTAAGCGATACCTTTGTACAAATTCTGCCTATTACCAATGGAACTAATATATTTACTCTATTATTCTTTACATTACGAAGCAGACTACAACAAAATTGGATTATGAATCAAGTCAATCAACTCCAACAGACATTCATTATTCTCAATTTTCTATATCAAAGGTGAGATGCAGCTATTTTCCATTAAAGTAATTCTATCATAATACTAATTGAAGATTAAATGCAACTTCCACTAAGATTGCCTACTTAATATTAATAAAACTTGCTGAAATGACCTGCAGTTTTGAGAAAAGCATATGGAGAAAATCAAGACATAAGATACTCATCCCCCACTCAGAAGATTGTCCTTCTGCCAAGTATTATGCCACTCTAATAAGCAAAGGTTCATCTAATTGTTTTATCATACCAGCACCATGGGAAAAGTACGAAAAAGTCTCAAGATCAGTTTGATACAAGTGGTTTGTGGAATTGTGGTTGATTTAATCATTCACTCAAGTCTCTTACTTGGTTCAGTAAATAATCAATACCTAAAAAGCCCCCACCAAGTACAACTGATTCCCTCCCACCCACAGAAGTCCCAGAACCTTACACCAGTTAAGGTAGACAATAAGAAAGGAATGAGAGAACATTATACTGCTGCAAATTAAAATTGTCATCACCACAAATAAACCTCCCTTGCAGATAACGCTAACCACCCCCCCCCCCCCCCCCCCATTCTCAGTCTTTATGCCTTGAACACTAACATTGTACTGTTCTAATAGTCAGCCAATACAGATGAAATCGGATAGGACCAATACGTTGTAAATAAGGAGCAATGAAGCTTATATAAAGGTCATGCATCGTCAACAAGTCAACAACCCTTTAATTGACAAAAGCAACGTTTCATGATGCACAATTCTTGCCATGAACTGAAACAAAACCTTGATGAAGGGTAGCGAGATTCTACCCTTTGCATAGCGAATCCAAAATTTCAATAGAGAATTAGATAGCATTAATAGTTGAAAAGGCACAGCTAATGTAGTCTATCTCAAAGATTAGCATGATTAATTTTTTGTCATCATCATCCTCCCAGAAATTCCCCTAGAAAGTGTTTAAAAATTGCACGCATATCAATAGATAGCAAGGCAGCAGCCACGGGACACGGGTATGCTAGGATTGGCTCCTTACACTTAGTGAATTAAAGGGGTCAAAAAAGAGGGAAATATTATTCTCAATAAAAGGGTAGCAAACTAGTAATTCTTCATCCTTCTCTCTTCCTTGATTGGACACTCTCTACTTAAGTACCACAAGGATAGCCAAGATGCAATGAGAAGCTCTATACTTGCGGCTAGACAAGCCCATAATCCTCCACTCCTCACACTCTCATCATGCAATTAAAAAGTACAAACTCAGAAACTCTCTCCTTAATTGCAATTTAGTAAACAAACCAGATAAGTTTACATGCTTCATTTGTTCTTCAAATGACTTTTACATTAAGCTCATCCAAACTGAAATATAACTAGAAGCATTCACCCCCTCTATGACCTCCTTTATGACCAGACAAACCTCTCAGTTTCCTAAGTTTTAATGCATCTTACATTAAGATAATTTTGTTATGGGTTCTCTTGTAAGTGATTATAAATAAAATGAATATTCCCACCGTTTGTATTTACTTGTTCCACTTACACACTTGCCGAGGCGAAACCTTATCCCGTTATATTTTGAACTGTATATTTGTAAAAAGGCAAAAGATAACAAGCACACCCAGGGTGTTATATAAGATAACTAAAAATAGAAATAATGAACCTAAATATTAATTACATCTATTGACGAGTGATTTTGGCATGCATTGCAAGATTTATTACCATTTTAGGAAATATATTTAATGTTTATTTAACGTCAAGGGATCCCCTTAGCAAGTTCGTTGTAATAATAATAAAAATTACATTATAAGAAAGTATATTAAGAGACAGGTCTAACTAGATCCCACCTAAATATATATTTTCTTATCTATAAGAAGTAATTGATGGTAAAAGCGGGGTAAATGAATAGTGCAAATAGTCAAGTTGAACAAGTGAATAACTAATTAAAAAACAGAGGGACTAATAGAGTATAAGTCTGAAACCTCCAATTGAGAATATTTCCGAAGTCCAAACATATTATAAGTCTGAAACCTTTAATTGAGAATACGCATGAAAGAATGATTGTAAGAAATGGGCAAAAATTCAGGCTTCTATTTTTCTTCTTTCTTCATTTAAATAGTTATAAAAAGGATATCATCTGCACTTTTACCTATTAAGGGCGAGTACAACGTAGCTTTTTAAAGTAGCTTTTTGTGGTATGATCAAATCGATTCACTACTTAATAAAAGATACTCCCTCCGTTACGCAATAAATGCAACACTTGAATATTTTACCTTTCTCAACCAATATCAAGTGTTGCATTTATTGCGTAATGGGGGGGAGTAGAAATGTTTGGTAGTGTATTCTTTTTAGTAGATGGTCAGTGGTGAAAGCTACTACAAAAGTACAAATAAGCGTAGCTTTTTTATTATCTTTTTTCAGGGGAAAGTAGCTTTTATCTTAAAAACTAGCTGACTGTTTTTAGCAATTGATATAATCTATTTCTTCTAGAATTAACCTAACAGCTACTAATATAGAACACGTAATGTTTTGACAATTGACACCAAGCTACTATTGTCGAACACGCCCTTAAGCTTTCCACTGATTCCTCAAAAAGCCATACTTGTTACCTATCCTAAATAGCTCTAAGTTTACATGATCCTAAGAGAGCTACCAGAAAGATTTACTGGAGAGGAAATATTTCCTCAATTGACTCTTACAAACTAGGTCCCCATTCGCAAAATTTTCTTTCTTCCCCATCAACATTGTAAACCAAAAGAACTATCTTTATTAAAATGCTAAACTATGACAAGTAACATAAGGTTGGAAACTTTGCATAAAAGAAATATTTTTATTTCCACTTTGGAATAGAACTTTGGAAGTGACAAAATGTCAAAAGCGACCTTTAACCCACACTCCTACAGAATATTTTTTGTTAAAATTGCATAAAGGGGCAGTCGGGCAGATAGTACTTACATGTTACATCCCTATTTCCTTTCTCCTGCCTTTTCTGCATTCATGAAAAACCCTTGTCCTTTCCTCCTATATAATACCTTCATAGTGGTCTGTGAAGTGTAGCAGAGCTCCCTTTCACCATTGCAATGGTGTTTTAATCCCCGTATTTATTCCTTGTCAGAAGACCCCTTTCTCCATCTTTATGGTACCTCTTCCTAGAATCTAATTTGGCGTTTTATCCTTCTATTGGTGAGCTAACAACGAAACTTTTCCTTCCACTTTTCCCTTTTAATTTACTCACACTCAGCTTATGTATAATATCTTAATATCCTACATTGCTTCAAATGACGCCCATTATTAATACACTATGACTGGTCAAGAGCGGAGCCAAACACTAGTGTGAAACAGTGGATTGGCTTTGTTTGATAAGATTTTATCGATAACAAATTCAAACTCAAACACACCTCGAACTAAAAAACTAGACTATAAGCTTGCTGTGATAAGAATATTTCGAGTTTGAGCCGAACTTGAGCTGAATTCAAGCTTCGCTTTATCAACAATAATCCAAAACTATAAACTTTAACAGTGCAACAGTTTCTTTCAACTTCATGGATAAAAAATGTAGTCACAATTTAGCTACTATAACTTCTTCACTCTACGCCAAGGGCACTCACAATAGCGTTCATACGTTCCATTTTGATTCGAACTTCCATAAACTATAGCCTAACAATATATAAAAAGATATCCCTATGATCTAAGATGCAAAAGACAATGGGTGTGAGGTACCAAGCGATCTTTCAAGTCCACACAGGACATTTTTAAAGAGGGGTGAGAGGAGGCACGCCTAAGGTATAACTCAACCTTTTCACATCAATAATTTATGTTTACCTTTTCAAGTTAATATTATATTTTTAAGTTTGTCCCTCATGAATACACATTACAAAGCCCTTAAAGCCTAAATATACCTTAAGCCTATGAACCACGCTGAAAACAAGGAGACGCTGTAATTCTGTAACAATTAACCCCCTCAAATATAGGCCTTGGATTCTTAACCTGCAATCTCTCCTCCCTACTCCTCAAACTTTCTACCAAAAAAATACCCTCTTAATTCCACGATCTTAGAACTCCCAATCACCTTCCTTATTCCTTCATAATAATTGAGATGGCCCTTAGCAGATTATAAAGACCAAAACATAATAATGACTAACATCCCAATAAAAAAAAGATAGAAATAAAACCATTAGTCAAAGAAACCGAAGAGTTAAAGACATAACGCTTGCCAATCTGTTCATACTCACTTCGTCTTTATCCTGTTTGCTTCATTATCCAGTTTCCTCCAGACTCTCATTCCCATTCCAGTTCTCCATCGATCTCTCAATTTATCAAGAATCAAACACTATAGCATCTATCTAATGAATTACTGAGTTGATTAAACCAAATCCTAATACTCCGGACTTTCTCCTTTGCTAAACCAAAACAAAAGGTCAATAGCTATATTTACTTTCTTTCCATGTCCATCCAATTTTATCCTTCCTTAACCTAACAACCCATGAGCTTTCAACATCTTAGCACCAATGAAGAAATTAATCGCCAATTATAGATGCTAAGCATAAATCTTGAAGTAACACCAAACCTTGGTCATACATTTGATCAATTCCCTATTCTACAAATTTTCATCAACAGATCAGCAAATAACCAGCATTACAACTTAGCCAAAATTAAAAACAAGAATTCAATTCATAAATCACAACTCAATACAAACAGAATAATCAAAGAGCAAASTAATATTACACAAATTAAAACAGTAGATCATTCCCAATTCTAAAAATTTCAACAGCAGATCAACTAAAAGCCAATGTCACAAGACTTAAAACTTGACTAAATTTTACATCAGCAATCAAATTCACTTTTGCATCAACTATCAAAGACAARCAGCAAACAAATAACAAAATCACACGAATCACAAATTCAATAAATGTCAAAAGAGTAACCTTGAAGTAGAAGGATCTTCGGTGCTAATAGGAGTATAAGAAGAAGAAGATGCATTCGAATTGAGAAGCGAAGTCATTTCGATAACAGGACCACCACTTCCGCCATGACTACCACCCATTAACGACGAATCTGGAGTTCGAACAGCTTTAATTGCATCTCTGTGTTTTCTGAAAAGTGTCGTTCGATTTCTTGACGCCATTTTTGCAGAATTGAAGTTGATTTAGAAATCAGGGGTTTTTGTTGAGTGAGACGAAGAAGGTGAGAGACAAATTTCAGTATTGGTGAAGAGGAAGTTGGAGAAGATGATCTGCGAGAAGTTTTTCTTTATTTTTTTTGGAGGGGTTTTTTTAGGTAGTAAAAAGAAATTGATTGGGTTTTTTTTACACGAAAATTAAAAAAAATTATTAATGTGAAAAAGACAAACGGCATTTACAATCCAATTTCGTAGAAATTAATCGATAAATACGAATATACCTATCCAAAAAAACTACATACATTGTATGATTGTTCAAATTTTTGAATCAATAAAACCTTAAAGAAACTCTTCATCCGAAACAATACTATCTGTGAATTCGCGCAAATTCGACATAATAATTGATGTAGAAGTAATTGAATAACCATACTTGCAGAGCCAATTAGATATCCCAACAATCGAACTGAAGCGGTCGGACCTTGCTTCACAATCAAAGAAACCATAACACAATACCTAAAACGTTTAACTCCATAGATTAAGATCTAGGAGGGTGACATAAACAAAAACAATCTATATAATATAATAATAATATAACTAAAGCAATCCCCACAAAATATCTTTTTCCCTCCTTAAATGCATTTAATTTCCCTCCCAACTCTCCCTCTCCTCTCTAACTCTATTACTCAAAGTTAATATTATCTATTATTTATATTATATATTAATGGGAAATTCTATATGGTGGCATCGAATTCTACCTTAATCTATGTGGTGGCATACTAAATTTTTACATTCTACGCTATGGCATTGAGGTTTTGCAAATTCCACGCTATGGCCTCGAGTTTTCTAATTTCATATGGTGACCAAACCTAAGCTAACCTAAATTTAACCATTTCACCCACTCACCCCACTAACCTAACAAGCCACCCAGCCCAACCCGTTGACCCATCCAGCCCACCCCACTAACCCAACCAGCCACCCAACCCACCACCACCACTCTCTCTCTCCTCCGATCCCTCACCTCCCAACAGCCTCCACCACCACCACATCGCGTCGCAGGCAGCTCCCCCACTACCACCACCGAATCGCAGGCAGCTCCCCTCACCACCACCACCGCGTCGCAGAAACTTTCCCCCACTACCACTGCGCCGCAGCAGCTCCCCCCCAATCACGTCGCACTCGCACGCAGCTCCCCCATTTCTCCCAATTGAAAACCCTAATTTTAAAAATTGAATTGGGGGAAAACAAAATCAGAAATTGGGGTAGGCTAGTGTTTTCGTGACTACGACTGGTTCATGGCACGTGGCTGGCGATGGTGACAGTGCGTTTGGAAGGTGAAGGAGGAGAGAGAGAGAGGAGGTTTCGGTCGTGGGTGGTGGGAGGTGAGGGAGGAGAGAGGGGAGGTTTTGTTCGTGGGTGGTGGGGTGGGAGCTGTTGTGGCGACGCATTTGGGAGGTGAGGGAGGAGAGAGACACAACAAGAAAATTGGCTTCGGCCGACCACAATTATCGACCGATTTTCGGTCGGTAAGAGGTGTCGGAATCACAATCGTCGATAATCCAAAGATTACCGACCGAAATTCGGTCGGTAAGGGTTTACCGATCGATTTTGCCGACAATAAAATCGACTAAAAAATGGAGGGAAAAGGCCATTTACCGACCGATTAATCGGTCGGTAAATGGCTCCATTATAAAAAAAAAAAAAAATTAGTTGCCATTACGACCGATTAATCGATCGTGTAAATGGCTCCATTTTTTAAAAAAAAATTAGTGGCCATTACCGCCGATTAATCGGTCGTAAATGGCTCCATTTTAAAAAAAAAAAAATTAGTGCCTTACCGACGAATAATCGGTCGGTAAATTTTGAACATGCAATTAAAAAAAAACACAGAAACCAGCTTGAAAAGCTGATTTCTGCCAACCAAAAAGAAATATTTATTTACTAAAAGCACAAATACATCACATTTTACATCTCAATTGATCTATGTAAAAACAAAAAATTCTTGAACAATCTTAAATAACTATGAGTCACATGAGACTATTTGATACATCAGCATTTTACATGTTCTTCAAACAAGAGAAGCAGCCAACTTTCGACGTCCATTTTTAGTCGCCTGAGTCGTAACAGAAAGTAAAAAAAGTCAGACTATGCAAGGACTATGCAATAATCAAATCAATTGAAGACATAATATACTACTACAGATTCAAATCAAATGAGAAATGTAAAGTCTAGTCCAAACCCAACATATTCATGTTCTATCTAATCCCTGATTATTACTTAGAACCTTTAATATAGAAATAATACTTCGTATATATGAACACTTACAAATAATTAAGATTCTTCAAATCTCCAAACGAACTTGGAATCCTCCGGTGAACCCATTGTTTGAAAGATCTAACGTTTAAGCATTGTTTTGCAGCAACCTGTACAAAAAGCAGGGCTTAAAAACCATATTCACCAAGGGAAAACTGGGAAACAAGACTTACAAAACAATGTTAGTGGTTGACAGCCTTCATATTTGTAGAAAGCATCAATAAAACAATCAACAATTTGACCATCTATCAAATTTGTGATCTGTTACTCTACCAAAATGCAGATTGATAATCCCACTGAAGATCTAAAACAAGTAAACAACATAAGATGTAGCAACAATGTAGCTAATACTAACATTTTTCAGTTGAGAACTGCAAACTAGCTAGAAGTCCCCAAACTAGCTCCCTGCCAAAACAGATACAACACATCATGTGAAAGCACTTTATTTTTGTTTCTCAATTAGTAACAGATGCGATTAAACAAACCTGTTCACGGCATATAATACATGGAACTGTGTCCCCAGAAGAACAATCAGTGGCATAACCATTCTGTTTCAGTCTCAGTCTCAGTGCCACCTATTATAAGATATATTGTAAGGTGTGACATACAATGCAAAGTATAAGTATTAATGTGCTGAATTGACTGACAGTCAGARAAGAGGAATCCACAAACTCATCTGAACATGTTGCTGATTTTTRAGGAAAAAATTTAGGTGCTTCAGGTACTTATCTATTCCTCATCTCCTTTTGCACCTGTCAGGAAAGCAAGAGCTTAGCCACATATAAACATCATTGTTCCACTTCCTATTCATTGATCATAGAATTGACAGACTCAACACATCAATATATTTGGATCTTCTACGATTTTAACATTATTTTTCTTCCAATTACCAACATTGATCAACAAAAATTGATATTTTTTTACTTTCATAAGTGAATTGTGTATTGACTCCACAACAGCCTCACAGGATCTGCAAGGAAAGGCACAACAAGAATTCGCGTTATTAACGACGGATTTTACCGACCGTCACGAWAACGGTCGGAAAATGTCATATTACCGACCTTTTTTATAGGACGCAATTTACCAACCGTTTTTACAGATTTTTCGACCGTTTAATAGGTTGGACGGCAATTACCGACCGCCTACAGGGCATTACCGACCGTAAATGTCAACATATTGAGTATATTGACTTTTACCGACCGTCAAGCGGTCGGTAACTCTGAATTTGACTTTGACTAACCTAATTGGCTTACGGTCGGTAAAAAATTACCGACCGTCCAACGGTCGGTAAACCCTAAATTACCGACCATATGATTACCGACCGTCCGTTACCGACCCTAAACGGTCGGTAAAGCTATTTTCGACCGTTTCCGCATTTTTACCGACCGTTTTAGGTTTGTTTCAGACGGTCGGTAATCGTTAGTTTTCTTGTTGTGAGGTAACTAAAAATTGTGGCTGATTTTCTCAGAGTAGAAAAGAATTACAGTTCCCCTGTTTGCAATTAAGAGGGAAAAGAAAATTATAATCCTTGATGCAAATTAAAAGCATGACTATACCCCCTAGAAAGTATCTGACTTAAACAGAAGTCCCCAACTTACTTTGATAACAAGCACAACCAAGTTAATGATAGATTATTGATCCCCTCAATAACAATATATAATGTCGCCTACTGCTTCCACAAACATAACACTCATCATGGTGGATATCTGTAGGATAATGCTACATTATGATATCATCTGCACCAATCAAATTAATAAATAAAATAAAATAAAATAAAATATTGATTAATTAGATAATTAATATACTTTGCAGTTTGCATATGTATAGTATGTAGTATGATCAAGATTTAACCGGCCTCCTGATCATGTGATTAGCTTGTATGTAAAATATGGTGGTCACTTGGATTAATCATCCATTCTTCTGATTACTTAACTGCCCTGTTTGTAGGTGCTATATATAAGTATCTGATTAATTAATATGATATGGATTGCGATTCTGAATGTACTAGCTCCGGTCTTAAAGCATTTCATGTTGTTTCTCTTCTAACTTGTGAGAATATTTGAAAAAAAATTCAATTGCCTTTACAATAAATTGGAATCGATATTTGAGAATTTCAGAATTGCTTATGAATATTTTAGTTACTGGTTAGACAAGGTTTATCCATTCTATCAATAAAAAATCTGCGAATTCAGTTGTAATTCATTTCAGTATTTCACACCCTTGTTCTGCAACCTCAAGTATTCCATTTCAGTTGTAATGAAACAGTACCTGATGCCTCTGAGGTAGACAGGATAAGCAGGC